>CADEBD010000171.1:16920206-17051090 GCA_902825455.1 Arctia plantaginis | reverse complement strand
AAATTGGGTTTAGGAAAAAACCAGATCAAATTTGTTATTGGGGTTTAAAATAATTATCTTAGGAAGTATATAAGCATCAGGTCAGGTCGTACGTCCCCGGTGCCAGCGGTCGACGCCCTTTAGGGAGTAGAGTGGGGAAGATCATGGTTCCCATACACAAGGATATAATCTAAAAGCCTTAGATGGCTCGATGTCCGTTTGGGTACCAGAGATTGCCGTTCCAGCGTACACCTGGTTCCCCGGCTACCGTTACGTGCGTCGGCGTGCGATTTTTAGTAATTTCAAGGATAAAATTATTAATAACTCGACACTGGCACCTCATCAGTATCTATATTGCCCCTGTGCGAAGCCGGGGCGGGTCGCTAGTTACAAATAAAATTCAGACAAATAACTTCTGGAGCGGTGGACGCCAAAGTCAAAGTCTCTGAGGTCAGAAAAAAGTTTAACCTTATTTGTTACCTATTTGTCTTCGCCGGAACATTCTCGTCAAATCTATTATCATTCATAGGACTACTACGATATTATTTTGACGATGTAATTGCATTTAGCATCTGAATTTAAAATTTCAGTTTATTATCAATTATGGTCAGCAATATAATTCAATTAACTGAACCTAACATTAGACGTAGTAAATGTTGTCATGCAATAAGTTCCGCAGGACGAGTGCGTCATACTCTTGATATTGGTATCAAGAGTATGACGCACTCGTCCAACCACGACGCAGTAGATATAGAAACAGTTTCCGATTACTTTAGTTTTGTGACATCAGCTTATCCTCCCAGCCATGTTTTTTTATATATATAAGGGGGCAAACGAGCAGACAGGTCACTGGTGGTAAGCAACTACCGCACCATGGACACCTGCGACTCAAAAGTCACAAGTGCGTTGCTGCCCTTGGAGTCCCTCCCGCTCGGGTCAGCGGGAATTTGGGCTCCTGTAACTCTCACGCTGTCAGACGTGCAATCACTCCGGTAAGGAGAGGCATGCTTCGTGCTGAAGCATAGCTCTCCCACGGTAGTGTGTTTACCTCTATACCCTTGGACAACAACGTAGTTTGTCTTATATGTAGTACGGAACAATAATGAAGTATTACAACATTGGGTTACCACATAAATAATAATTGCAGTGTTTCGGGTTGTTAAAACTTTTATATTTATTGCTTATATATTTGTATATTTTCATGGTAGGTATTGTTGTTGGAAGTTTTGAGGGGGTTTAAGAATTTGCTATAATCCAGTTAGAAAAGCGAGATACACGTGCGTTGACACCGGGGTGGCTTGCGAGGGCACACTGATGACCAAAAGAGGTAATACCAACAACAACGCGGTTGTGGAAAACGGGACCGCCGGAATCACCCTGACACGCGTCACGACCGCCGACGTTGAGCACACCGGTGCACAACATGTTAGCGGTGATTGTGTTACCTCCGTAGCGTTGTGCACAAACGTTCTGGTTGATGGTATAAACTTGCACCTGGCGGAGCTGCTCTGAGGCAGGTCCTTGAAACTAAAAAACAAACAAAACATGTTTTTGATAAAGTTTTGGATAATTTGTACTACGCTGCGAAGGTACGTTTTTACATACATTATCCTCGTCGTTCTCCACGCTTAAATTGCCAATAAAAAGCTTCCACATATAAATTACCGTCTAATAATTAACTACACCAACACTTCCTGTTCATCTTAACAGCAAGTGTTAATTTAAAAAACAAAAACAAAAAATAAATTATAAAGCAGCACAATACAAACACAATAAAAATGAACAATTAAAAGCGATAAGGTAATTAACTAATGCTATAGTAATAGAGATATTATATTTAACACTGTTATGCATCTTCAAGATTTATCAATTAAAATATTTCTTGACTACTCGTATTGATAATATGTTGACAAATATATTTAAATGTGATGATCTTACCCATTGAGCACCCCAGCCGGTTACCCAAACTACTTGGTTGTCATGGAGATTGTAGTTAGGGCTGGCGATGCTTCCACGTTGAATCACATTGGAGTAAGATATAGTGTTACTGCTGCGCAGAATCATAACATCACTATCGGTGGTCCATATGTTGTAACTTGGGTGAAGAATGAGTTGGGCAACGTTGTGAACAACTCCACCGCTATTGGCCCAGGTTGAACCAAGACGCAAACGTGTCTGATGAGCTCCCAAATTGCTAAAAAAAAATGTGGTTATATTTTATAATATTCTAAAATGTACAATATAAATCTGACCAAAGTTCTAAAATAGATAATATTTGTCTTACTGATTCGATGTGCGAACACAATGAGCAGCGCTTAAAATGGATCTGTTGTTAATAATGGTACCACCACACCACTGTCGGAAGTTATTGCCGCTTCCAGCCAAAACATTGGCTTGGTAAGGCCATTGGTTAATAGTCGTAACTGTGCCACCTACGATCCTCTGAGATGGTTCAAAGGTTTCTGGGGATGCTAAAAAATCCAATTAATGTTATGTGTGGCAAGGTTAAAAGATATTTGTACCGGTGAATGCAGTTCTGTAAAATATATATATACAACACGAAATAATTCTTGGTACTGCATTTGTAAAACACACACAAAACAATGTTACAGTTTAATTTGATATTCAAATAATAATACAGTTGTTTATTGCCTTTGTACGTTTGTCGAGTGTAGTTAAGTACATTTTAACAATGAATTGTTCAAAACAATTTTTCTATGTGATCGTAAACTTAGCGAGAGTTTTAATGGCATTTTGTTCATTTTGTTACATGCTCCACGTGTTGCTTTGCTATATATAATTTAAAACAAGATAAAAATGTCAATCTGGACGAGCATACTGTATGGTCAGAAAGGGGTAGATGGTATAGGGACATGGCCCGAGCACTTCTAATGTACTCTTTAGGCAGCTAGCCCAGCACCGACAATAATCTGTACTACTCGTGATTTTACTTTCTTAGTTGAATGAAAATCAATCAAACTTAAAAGTGTTATGAAACAAAAGAATTAATAAATATAATTTAACAGACAGATATGTTTAAATAACTTACCGGCAACAGCCGCAATGCAAACGGCCAACAGTGTGATGAGATGCATGTCGATACCTTGCTGTCTGATAGCAGAGTTAGGAGGAATTTAAATTCAAGCGAATTTATACCGTAATATGCAATGCACTATCACTAAATCGATAAGATTTAGTGATAAATCATGTTAAATACATAGGTGTATTTCTAATATTTTAGTTGTTGCTGAACAACAATCAAAATAGGGATTTTCAAATAATGAATCGAAGATACCGTGACACATCGCCTCTAGCAGTAGCAGTTCTGAGAGGGAAGCTCAATCCGTTTTTTTATTTTAGGTGTGCAAAACACTTGCCCTCTGCCGTCCTTCTATCCTATGTGCAGAAGTCCCCCGACCGCGTCTGTCTATCTGTATGAACGCGATAAAATCCAAAATACCCAATGGATTTTTGTACAGCTGTCACCGATATATAGTGTGATTCCTGAGAAAGGTTTAGGTGTATTGTTCATTATGGTTTTATATAAATAGACTGAAAAATAACGATTATTGTTGAAAAGGTCGTACAAAATCTTGCCTATTGGTGTAGGCGAGGAGCCACCAATCCTGAAAGCTCCGTGATCACGGATTCTAATATTTTTAATAAAAAATAAAAGTTAACGTTTAGACGAACAAGATTTGCTTGGTCGGCGTGGATTTGATTGGCCGGAAATATTTTAATTAAATTATTTATTATTAAATTTCCATATTTTTTTTTCGTCATCCACGGATTTTGATCAATCTTATATAGAATTTTGTGTGGAATATTATAACAAGAAAAAATCCGGCCGACCAATGATTTTTTGCCGGAAAGGACACGCATGTATTTGAATGGTGTGATAAGGGGTAAAATTTATCCATTATCACGGAAACCTTTTTTTTTAATTTTTTTGACGACGGGATGGCGTAGTGGTTTGTGTAACGGACTGCTATTCCAAAGGTCGCGGGTTCGATTCCCGCTCAAGTCAAACATTTGTGTGCATGAACATTTGATGTTTGATTTGGTCTGGGTGTTTCTATGTATCATATGTATGTATTTACAAAAAAAAAAAGTATATATGTATTTATATCAGTTGTCTAGTACCCATAGTACAAGCTCTGCTTAGTTTGGGACTAGATGGCGTTGTGTGTATGTGGTAGAATATATTATTATTATTTTTATTTAATTCACGCGTTTTAATGTCACATTTATAATTATCTTGGTATGCGTGCTTACAAACTGCCGAAAGTATCGCGCATGAGTGAGGATTATACTATTATTTCACTTACTCGATGACATTTCTTTTAGAGTCTTTCTTCTACCTCTGGTCTCTTCCTTGAGTTTTTAACTATTTATTATACTAATTAATATGGAAAAGAGGAAATATAGGTAATTTTTTATTTGGGTTGATTATATAATAAATGAAGGTCGATACAAAAAATATGTTCAATTCAAGTTCATTAATCAATAATCATCTACATATTTATCATCAAAATTATCATTTCTCTCTACTTCTGATTCTTCGCTTTCTTGATCATTCTGTTGGCAACTTAATATTTCCTCAACCTTTAACGGTGCCGATGGGCCAATGTACCACAATAGTAGTAATAATAATAATAGTAGTAGTATAGTAGTTTGTCCAACTGTTAAAAAAACCGAATGCAAAAATTTAATTCAAAAATGGTTACTGAAGCTTAGTTACTCGGAAACAGAAAAAATCATAGATGTAAGAATATAGATTAATACCGTGATGACCGAAAATAATTATGGAAATTTAATAATAAATAATTTAATTAAAATATTTTCGGCCAATCAAATCCACGCCGACCAAGCAAATCTTGTTCGTCTAGACCTTAACTTTTAGTTTTTATTAAAAATACTAGAATCAGTGATCACGGAGCTTTCAGGATTGGTGGCTCCTGGACTAGTAGCTTTACTCGCGGACGCCGCGTAACCCAGAAGAGATACATTAAATTAATGTACTAGATAATTTTATATCTACAATAATGCTCATTGCTCATGCTACATTCAAAATATTATGTTACGAAGCTGTTTCCTTCTGTTCAGAATTAATCCTTATCTAAATTAATACGTTCGTTAGCTTGGGCATGTAATGCAGATTTATATTGTCCTTGACACTATATGAATCTCAATAATACTTAAAAACGATGATGATACATTTAAAATTTTATGCAACAAAAAAAATATTAACTTGCTGAGCCAGTGCTCTTTTCCCGACTTGCCGACGGGCGCGCCCGTCCCTCCCGGCCTCGCCTGCTCATGCATATACTAATATTATAAAGAGGAAAGATTTGTTTTTTATGTTTGTTTGTTTGTAATGGATAGGCTCCGAAGCTACTGAAACGATTTTAAAAATTCTTTCACCCATAGTACGGTTCAAAGCAAAAAGTGATTTTATCAGGATCATGATAATAGGGGTTAAATATGAAATTGCCGTTGTATAGTAATAGATACTTTTAATTGACATAAAACCTTCATTTTCGTGTGAAACATTTTTCACATGATACATCTGAGGTTCTTTTAAAAAATGTACGACGACTTTCAAGTGTTTTTTTAAGTAAAACTTCTCTACTCACGCTTGACTTGGGGAGTAAGCTAGTGAATGCGTGACGGGAACGTTACGAAAAGTGTGATCAGGCGAGACGAACGGAAGATGAGAGGGTATAAGTTAGTTAAGATAGAAAAAGAGAGTGTACTATAGGGGCAAGAGAGAGAGGTGCGAGCACACAATTTCTTTCTCTCTTTCTCTCATAGCCAAGAATGTTGACTTCAACCGTGTGGTCTAAAGCATACTCGACTTTTTTATTAAGCTCAGACGTAAAAGACGGATACTTCGAAAAGGCCAGTAATTTTTAATACGAGTTCCGACGCGGAAATTGCTCTCAATATCAACGCTTTGGAGACGCGTTTGGAGAGGACACTGGTAATTAACGCACCGTGCATTTTTGGTTTAAAGACTTTCGACTTGAAGAACGAATTTTTTTTTTTTTTTTTTTTACCGTGCGGAAATCCCCTCGGATACCATGTACCTGTCGGTATCATGTCGGACTCGAACCGACTAAAACCGCACGCCATCTCCCAGGGACTTCCTTTCTAGGGTATACCCTAGAAAGGAAGTCCCTGGTGCACCCGACATACCTCGGGTCATCTACAGACGAGTAGACGACCCCCCCCGTGTGGGAACCCCATGTTCCTTGTGCTCCCTAGAGGCGAGCGCGCTTCACAACGCGCTCGCCGCCACCCCGGCCTGCTTCTGCTAGGGTGACAGATGGCGTCACCTGTCACCCCCAGGCCTGCGCTTATGGAGGACGGAGGTCGTTCTACGACCTCCGGCGCCTGAGTCGCCTGCGGTACCTGGCCCGTTCCCGGGCCTGGCGGGCCGGGAGAGTCCTAAACCTCTCCCGGTCAAGCTCCGCCGTCTCCTTCGCGAGCATAACTTGCTCGCAGAAGGGGACGGCAGAGTTCCACGCACTCTCGCTCCGCACGATAGCCGCAATCAGGCTATCGAGCGAGAGAACTCCCACTCCGATGGCCGCCACGAGGTCTCGCCTCTGCTCAACCCACGCCGGGCACTCTGGCAGCGTGTGGAGAGCCGTGTCCGCGGTCTGGCATTCGCAGTGGTGGCACTCAGGCGTTGGCTCCTTGCGGATCAGACACAGGTGATCCCCGAATCATCCCTTCCCAGTGATCACCTGCGTCAATCGGTATGAGAGGGTCCCGTGACGCCTCTCGAGCCAATCCTCCATAACGGGTCTTACCGCCGCGATGACGGCGTGCCCGGTCGAGTCAAACTACCTAAGAATTAGCGGCATGATTTAATGTTACACCGCCTACAATATTGACTCATTTACATCAAATTATTGAGATAAAAAAATATGGAAAAAGGGTGTCTCATGATTTGACTGATTTGTAAAAAGAAATGCTTGTTGAAACTTGCGCTGCCTTGTTGAATCGGTACTAGAATGAAGGAATATTGGATCGAATTGTGACGCCGCAACAGTGCCTTAAAGCAAAGCTTACCAATGAAAAGGTAATGGTAACTGTTTGGTGGTCTCTTCATGGTGCTTTTCACTATAGCTTTGTCAGCTCTGGTCAGGCAATAACAGCAGATGTTTACTGAGCCGATCTTTGAACAATGACGACGAAATTACCAGTGAAACAGCCCCGATTCGTGAATCGATCTTCACCATTATTACTCAATGATAACGCAAGACCTTACACTGCCCGAGAAACCGTTGTAACTCTACAGGAGCTGCAGTTAGAAACCATTCATCATCCTGCGTACTCGCGAGACCTTGCTCCGACGCACTTCCATTTTTTTTCGTGATTTGGACAATTTTCTACGTGATACAAAAAAATCCGGAGGCAGTATAAAATGCTTTCACACAGTTTGTCGAATCTAGATCACCAGAGTTCTATCGTAGAGGCATAAATGAACTACTTTCTTTTAAATGAACTACGAGTACTTGATTTAGATGGCAGCAATGTACGAGTATAGATAATGAGGGTTAATTTTGATTAAATAAATATGATACATCTTAGAAAACGTCAATTTTAAACTTTACCCCTTATATAAATCCTGAAATAAACAAACCAAATAATAAGTTATAGTGTATATTATGTAGCTGCAAATCAGTTTTCAATTATTTAAATCGGGCAATTTTTGGAAACGAAACATTTTAATTTGGAATCATCTATAGTACCAATAAAAATGATTAAATCAATTGTAATGTTGTCTAAAAAAAAGTTTCAGTTTTAATATTCATTTTTACTCGATCGACTTGGAAAGTAGTAATGGACTGATCATTCATTCATTATCTTATATGAATGATACACGTCCGTGGGCGTTTCGGCGGCCGCTGCGCACCGCTGACGCTAACAGCAGCTGATAAAAGTATACCTATAGGCGCGATCTAGCGAGTACTTACGTAGATAGACTCCAATTTGTCCTTCATACTTTACACGGGCTTAGGATCGTCGGAAATACCTATTTTATTTAAACTTCTTTTCGATTATTAACCACGATTGTTCTTTTCACAACAAATCAATTTATCAACGGACTGTAGGTATAAATATTTCAAACGTATTTAAAAAATCGGAGCTATCAACAGAATAATTAACTTACATACCTATTTACACTATTTACACTTCTCTGTATCGAAGCAACTGCTCAAAATGGAGTCCGCTGCATTCAATACACAAACGTCCACGTTTAATGCAATTGTTTTTTAATTTTCTTAATGTGTCTCTATCACTTTTCACTTTATCAAAAGCGTCCACTATCGCAATGCGTAAATTATCACGGCTTTCATATTCCCGTGTATAAACAAGTATTTTTATTTCCGACCATAAGAAAAAATCCAGGGGCGTTAAGTCCGGGCTTCTAGGTGGCAAAGGCACTGGCCCTCCTCGACCTTTCCACCGATCACTAAACTCATTGTCCAGGTATGCACGCACTACACTCCGGCGAATAATAATTTAAACGTCCTTGACCTTGCGCGTGAGTATAGTATTTCTATTCGTAGTATTTACCTACTTGAGATTGAAAAGCCCTACTACTGGTTCTCACCTTTTCTCTGTAATCGATATGAATATCGACTTTGATGATGAAAAATATATATATTTTATTAAATTAACGTTATATATAGCTTCTGTTACTGATAAATAACTCAAAATTTTCTTTTCCAAAACACTTTCAAAATCACCGTGTATATATGTATATATATATTATGATATATATATATATATATATATATATATAATACACACTATAACTTATTATTTGGTTTGTTTATTTCAGGATTTATATAAGGGGTAAAGTTTAAAATTGCCGTTTTCTAAGATGTATCATATTTATTTAAAAAAAATTAACCTTCATTATCTATACTCGTACATTGCTGCCATCTTAAGTAAGTACTCGTAGTTCATTTAAAAGAAAGTAGTTCATTTATGCCTTTACGATAGAACTCTGGTGATCTAGATTCGACAAACTGTGTGAAAGCATTTTATACTGCCTCCCGGATTTTTTTGTATCACGTAGAAAATTGTCCAAATCACGAAAAACAATGGAAGTGCGTTGGAGCAAGATCTCGCGAGTACGCAGGATGACGTATGGTTTCTAACTGCAGCTCCTGTAGAGTTACAACGGTTTCTCGGGCAGTGTGAGGTTCTGCTTTATCATTGAGCAATAATGGTGAAGATCGATTCACGAATCGGGGCGGTTTCACTGCCAATTTCGTCATCATTGTTCAAAGTTCGGCACAGTAAACATCTGCTGCTATTGCCTGACCAGTGCTGACAAAGCTATAGTGAAAAGCACCATGAAGAGACCACCAAACAGTTACCATTACCTTTTCATTGGTAAGCTTTGCTTTAAGGCACTGTTGCGGCGTTATACCTGCCAGCCGTTTCCGGTCAGCCATTTCATTTTTCGCTTACGGTTATCGAAAACAATCACTTTTCGTCATATGTCACAATTCGATCCAATATTCCTTTTTTTTTTGTTGCATAAAATTTTAAATGTATCATAGTTTTTAAGTATTAATGGGATTTATATAGTGTCAAGGACAATTTTAATCTGCATAACATGCCCAAGCTAACGAACGTATTTATTTAGATAAGGATTAATTCTGAACAGAAGGAAACAGCTTCGTAACATAATATTTTGCATTGAGCGTAATGCAATGAGCATTATTGTAGATATACAATTATCTAGTACATTAATTTAATTCGTCGCTTCTAGGTTACGCGGCATCCGCGAGTAAAGCTACCAATAGGCAAGATTTTGTACGACCTTTTCAACAATAATCGTTATTTTTCAGTCATGAAATCAAAAGAACCTTAGATATAGGTACTTTTGATTCGTGAAACTGATTGGGGATACAAAAATGTAAACATTGCGGTGTTTCATTTAAACCTCTGTATCTATCTATCTTATTAAGTTTTGTTAATATAATGGCTAAAGGGGTTCTTCATTTTTTTCCTGTTCTAGTAGTTTATTTATTTTATTTTTATGTAAATGTCGGCGCTAGATCAGAGTTACCCCTTTCAGAGTCCATGTCATTAAACCGCATACTTACAACTACTTGTTTATTCTTATGCGATCGCTAGTCTAAAATGTCGTTTCACTATGACATCCTGTATTTATAATTTCTACAACTGTTATAGCAACTACAGTTTATTTTATCAACAAATAAATTACAACATTACAAACTAATTCTTAAATAGAGCTTAATTTTCAAGATAAGCATATTAATGAATTTAACGTATCTTTCACATCATCACATTACATCAACAGCCTTTATTAGTCTACTGCTGGACATAGGCCTCTCCTCAGAAAGGAGGTTGGTAAAGGGTTTGTTTCAAGCTTTCCTTCTTTCTGCAGTGCTGTTGTCCTGCGTAGTTTGCTTCCTTAGTCGCCTCTTAAGACAACCACGGGTTGAATAGGGGTGATGACACTCTGTATTCTTAATCCGTCACCACACGGACGTATCTTTAGATGACTTATTTTGAAAAATATTTTTTTATTTAATATGAAACATTCTTTCGCAAACTGCTAACCACATTTCAATTGAAATCTAGTTTTATTTAACGAATTGAATAAATCATAATAATTTTAATATGCGTTTTATATGCGACACAATAATTTGAGTAATTTAAACCTTTTGAATAAGTAATTCTATAATCAAACTACTTCAAACAATAAAATAAGTGTCTATTGCAAAAACATGTTACAAATATTTCTAATAACATCACTTAAATATAAAAATAACAATATTTAAAGTTTCGCGCGTACATACACAATATAAAAATTTACAGAAAAAAAAAACACAAAGGAATAGTGTCTTGTCGAGCTTAACCGATAATTGAGTTCTGTTCCAGCAAAGCTAAGAGGGAAGACAGGAAAGCACACATGAGAAAGCTGTGTATACAGAGAAATTTGAGAAAATAGAAAATACAACTTAATATATACATAAACATAAACCAAATAACCAAATACGAAAATGTAAATATGTATACTATAATTTAACTTAAGTTTACACTAATCATACACAATCTACACTACACTAATCATATACATATATACGAGTAGGTATAACCTACATACATATATTAGTTTGTTACTTCTGAGAAAGAAAAAATGCCAAGATTTGCCTCTCTCGAAAAACACTGAAGGATGGGCCATCGCGTATTGAGTGGGGAACAGAATTCCGCTCCGCAGACACAGAGAAAGCCTAGTCATAGCGAGTTGTACTATGAGAAGTAGTTTGGAGGAGAAGAGAAGATGGGGTGCGGCAAGGTCTACTTCCTGGGACAAAAGCGTGAACGCTTGCACAATTTGTTTGTGTTATATATATTATCATCATCATCATCATCAACAGCCTTTAATAGTCCACTGCTGGACATAAGCCTCTCCTTAGAAAGGAGGTTTTGGCCTACTATGCCACGCTGGCCAGACGGGTTTGTATAGGGTTTGTGTCAAGTTTTCCTTCTCTCTGCAGTGTTGTTCTGCGTAGTTTTTTCCCTTAGTTGACTCTTACAACACGCACGGGATGAATAGGGGTGGTGACAATCTGTATTCTTAATCCGTCACCACACGGACGATATATATATCATTACATTGAATAACGGCACCTTTACGCTTAGATCTTTCAAACTACCCAACGAATTGTAATTCGGTTTTCATCAATAGAAATCGAGTGATTCAAGATCAAGGTTTATATGTATAATACATGCATATTATGGTAGAGAAAAGCCGAGAATTTCCAAAATTTGTAATATGAATTATTATTAAAATAATTATCTTAGGAGGTATATAAGCATCAGGTCAGGTCGTACGTCCCCGGTGCCAGCGGTCGACGCCCTTTAGGGAGTAGAATGGGGAAGATCATGGTTCCCATACACAAGGATATAACCTAAAAGCCTTAGATGGCTCGATGTCCGTTTGGGTACCAGAGATTGCCATTCCAGCGTACACCTGGTTCCCCGGCTACCGTTACGTAAGTCGGCGTGCGATTTTTAGCAGGTCCGAGTCCGAGAGTTTTTAGTAGGTACCAGCGCTCGGCGGGCGCTGCGGTTACTAAAGTAAAATCTAAAGAAAACATATTTGTATTGTCTTATGAAAACAGCTGTATATGAAGATATTCTGTAAAATAATCACAACGATAAAATTATTAATAACTCGACACTGGCACCTCATCAGTATCCATATTGCCCCTGTGCGAAGCCGGGGCGGGTCGCTAGTTACAAATAAAATTCAGACAAATAACTTCTGGAGTGGTGGACGCCAAAGTCAAAGTCTCTGAGGTCAGAAAAAAGTTTAACCTTATTTGTTACCTATTTGTCTTCGCCGGAACATTCTCGTCAAATCTATTATCATTCATAGGACTACTACGATATTATTTTATATATTTTTTATGTATTTATTTTATTTTATGTAATTGCATTTAGTATCTGAATTTAAAATTTCAGTTTATTATCAATTATGGTCAGCAATATAATTCAATTAACTGAACCTAACGTTAGACGTAGTAAATGTTATATGTCATGCAATAAGTTCCGCTGGACGAGTGCGTCATACTCTTGATACCAACACCACGACGCAGTAGATATAGAAACAGTTTCCGATTACTTTAGTTTTATGACATCAGCTTATCCTCCCAGCCGTGTTTTTTTTATCGTATAAGGGGGCAAACGAGCAGATATGTCACTGATGGTAAGCAACTAACGCACCATGGACACCTGCAACTTAAAAGTCACAAGTGCGTTGCTGCCCTTGGAGTCCCTCCCGCTCGAGTCAGCGGGAGGGGGAATTTGGGCTCCGGTAACTCTCCCGCTGTCAGACGTGCAATCACTCCGGTAAGGAGAGACATGCTTCGTGCTGAAGCATAGCTCTCCCACGGTAGTGTGTTTACCTCTATACCATTGGACAACTACGTAGTTTGTCTTATATGTAGTACGGAACAATAATGAAGTATTATAACATTGGGTTACCACATAAATAATAATTGCAGTGTTTGGGGTTGTTAAAACTTTTTTATTTATTGCTTATACATTTGTATAATTTCATGGTAGGTATTGTTGTTGGAAGTTTTGAGGGGGTTTAAGAATTTGCTATAATCCAGTTAGAAAAGCGAGGCATACGTACGTTGACACCGGGGTGGGTTGCGAGGCCACACCCATGTCCAAAAGAGGTAGCACCAATAACAACGCGGTTGTGCAAAACGGGACCGCCGGAGTCACCCTGACACGCGTCACGACCGCCGACGTTGAGCACACCGGTGCACAACATGTTAGCGGTGATTGTGTTACCTCCGTAGCGTTGTGCACAAACGTTCTGGTTGATGGTATAAACTTGCACCTGGCGGAGCTGCTCTGAGGGAGGTCCTTGAAACTAAAAAACAAACAAAACATGTTTTTGATAAAGTTTTGGATAATTTGTACTACGCTGCGAAGGTATTTTTTTACATACATTATCCTCGTCGTTTTCCACGCTTAAATTGCCAATAAAAAGCTTTCACATATAAATTAACATCGATTAATTAACTACACCAACACTTCCTGCTCATCTTAAAAGCAAGTGTTAATTTAAAAAATAAAAACAAAAAATAAATTATAAAGCAGCACAATACAAATAAAATAAAAATGAACAATTAAAAGCGATAAGGTAATCAACTAATGCTATAGTAATAGAGATATTATATTTAACACTGTTATGCATCTTCAAGATTTATCAATTAAAATATTTCTTGACTATTGATAATATGTTGATAAATATATTTTAATGTAATGATCTTACCCATTGAGCACCCCAGCCTAGTACCCAAACTGCTTGGTTGTCTTGGATATGGTAGTTAGGGCCGGCGATTGTTCCACGTTGAATCACATTGGAGTAAGATATAGTGGTACTGCTGCGCAGAAGCATAATATCACTATCGGTGGTCCACATGTTGTAACTTGGGTGAATAATGAGTTGGGCAACGTTGTGAACAACTCCACCGCTATTGGCCCAGGTTGAACCAAGACGCAAACGCATCTGATGAGCTCCCAGATTCCTAAAAAAAATGTGGTTATATTTTATAATATTCTCAAATGTACAAAAGAAATCCGACCAAAGTTCTAAAATAGATAATATTTGTCTTACATAGTCGGTGTGCGAACACAATGAGCAGCGCTTAAAATGTTTCTGTTGTTAACGATGGTACCGCCACACCACTGTCGAAAGTTATTGCCACTTCCAGCCATAACATTGGCTTGGAAAGGCCATTGGTTAATAGTCGTAACTGTGCCACCTACGATCCTCTGAGATGGTTCAAAGGTTTCCGGGGATGCTGAAAATTCAAATTAATGTTATGTAAAAAAGACAATCAGACATCATTATTTTGTTATACCTTTAATGGCAATGGTAAAAGATGTTTGTAGCGGTGAATGCAGTTCTGTAAAATATGTATATACATCACGAAATAATTCTTGGTACTGCATTTGTAAAACACACACAAAACAATGTTACAGTTTAATTTGATATTCGAATATTAATACAGTTGTTTATTGCCTTTGTACGTTTGTCGAGTGTAGTTAAGTACATTTTAACAATTAATTGTTCAAAGCAATTTTCCTATGTGATCGTAAACTTAGCGAGAGTTTTAATTTCATTTTATTCATTTTGTTACAGGCTCTACGTGTTGCTTTGCTATATATCATTTAAAACAAGATAAAAATGTCAATCTGGACGATCATACAGTATGGTCAGAAAGGGGTACATGGTATAGGGACATGGCCTGAGCACTTCTGATGTACTATTTAGGCAGCTAGCCCAGCACTGACAATAATCTGTTCTACTCGTGATTTTACTTTCTTAGTTGAATGAAAAATCAATCAAACTTAAAAGTGTTATGAAACAAAAGAATTAATAAATATAGTTTATAAGACAGATATATTTAACCAACTTACCGGCAACAGCCGCAACGCAAACGGCCAACAGTGTGATGAGATGCATGTCGATACCTTGCTGTCTGATAGCAGAGTAAATAAGTTTTAAATGCAAGCGAATTTATACCGTAACATGCAATGATAGTGCATTGCATCAATAAATCGATAAGATTTAATGATAAATCATGCTTAATGCACAGGTATATTTCTGATATTTTATTTATTGTTGAACAACAATAAAAATAGGGATTTTTAATATAGCCATAGCCATGGGTACTTAGCAGACCTGTAGTCCATCAAACTATGCATAATGTGACGCATAACGAGTTTTTTTTAAACGGTTTGGTTTCCAGAAACGTCAATTTGAATTGGAATTGAATATATCGTGACATATCGCCCAAGCAGTTCTGAGAGGTAAGCTCAATACTTTTTATTTTAGGGAGCAACGCACTTACGTTCTTCCGGCCTTCTATGCTATGTTCGCCATTCAATAAGATGAAATACGATCAAGATTATGTACACTGAAAGTAACAGGTAACGGCAGTTAGCTATAAAAGTTTTGGTTGCCTTGTGTTGCATAACATTACGTTATTTATCAGTTGAAGCTGTAAAATAAAGTATAATATATATAATATATATAAATAAGATATAAAAGACGAGAAATGAGATGAGAGAGAAGATCATCTATTTCATTTATTTGTTGTAGCTACATCATCGTTACGTAGGGAGTTGAATAGTTCATAAACTTTTATGGTGCCAGACTATGAGTTTATGAACTATTCAATTCCTACTTATTGAAGCAAGTAAGTTTTCTATCAAAATAAGTAGTAGTTCTTATATATATTGGTTATCCTAAAAATATAATCATTTCATCGTCGTCAATAAGTAAATATACATATAATAAAATTGCAACAGGTCGATGGCTGTACATTGAAGATATTGAAGAAAAACTAATGAAGGGGGTCTTTATGAAAGCAATGTTCTATTGATTTCATAAGTTCTTCATTTCGTAAGTTCTTACAACAACAGTTTTTAGTTTTTTTCTCTGTTTTGTTTGTCTATGCGTTTGTGCGTGCTAATTTCAGAAAGGGCTTAACCGATTGGATGCGGTCTTCACTAATGTATTGTGGTAAACTTCACTTATAATTTAGTGTTTGTTTTATTTCAATCGGTACACAAATAAAAAAAAAATTTCAATTTAAAGAATCACGTATGAATCACTGTCGTTTATCTTGCGTTTATATCAATTTATCTCCTCATCTATACACTCAAATTAAATGCAGTAAAAGACAAATGTTGTTTTTTTTTTATACACACGCATATAATGAACGATATAAATTCACCTAAACATGACTAAAAAATTTTATTCTGTCTTAAATATAAGAGTTAGATATATGGTGCCGCGGACTTTATTGTAGATCTACGAAAGACTAATGTTTTTGTTATACATTATATTCCTTTAATTGGAACCGTTTGCCCAACGCACGCCGATAACGTGCAACTTAGAAATTTTCCTCCGTCTTGGTTTACAAATGTGGATATTTTACACTGATATACATTATTTTTCATGATTTACTATAACCTATGTCACTCAGGAAGTGTCTAGCTTTCCATCCTTGAAAGAATTTTTACAATCAGATAGGTGGATCTAGAGATCAACATGGTACAACAGGCTGGAAGCTTATCGGTTGGACACAGCACGCGGATAGGTATATAAAGTGCGCCGAGTGCAGCGCTGCTGCATAGCGAATGCACGTAAGAGAGCACACGCTCCATAACGATAACACAGTGTTGTTTATTTTAATAAAATAAATATGTGTTTATACGTAAGGAGGCGATTTTAGTGTATTCTGTGTATTCTTTTGTAATTTATTTTGTTAGGTTAGGTTAGTAGTTAATTAAAAACAATCTGTACATATTACGGAGTTGAAATAAAAAAATCTATTACAGATTTCTTTTGTTTCCAATAGTAGATATATATTTTATATCAGGTACGAGTAACACGTTCTAATTGTTAAACTTTAAATACATATAAGTAGGTTAGGTTAGTAACTAAAGTATTTTTCCTGATTTTAATTATTTCCTAATTTTTATTATGAGTAAAAATCTGTAAGTACTTACAACTTAATCGTTTATGATAAAGTATACGTTTACTAAATAACGTTGTGTTAGTAGGTATTGTTCATTATAGGTGTAAAGATCGAACCTCTCCCAGTGCAGCAAAAATACTAAAAGGATGAGATTAATTCGATCACAGGAATTTGAAAAAGATCGTGAGGCGAGAACTACTGTAACTCAGGAACGTCAGGCCAGGGCCTTAATTCTACTATTTTATGTTAACGCCAAGCCACTGTTATTCAATTGACATGCTATTGAGATTCCATTGAGACGTCATTGACATCGGTCAAAATATCAGTATTCTATTAGGTTTTATTCTTTACCTATGAAATTGCAGTTTTGTATGCAATAAGTGAAAGTACTTATTTTTTACCAAACTTTTTTATTTCTGATATTCGAAGTAATCACCCATGCAATCGACGCATCTTTGCCAACGCATTGGCAGTTTATTGATGCCCTTCTTGTAAAAATAACAACAGAATAAAAAGTTTGAAAAAATAAGTACTTTCACTTATTGCATACAAAACTGCAATTTCATAGGTAAAGACCTATTACTAACATAAATTTACAGTGTCAATAGACTGTCGATATAGTAATATAGGTTTTCAATGGTGATATCAAAGTATGTAATTTTCTTACAAATTTAAAATGAACAAACAAAGACATCGATGACATCAATAGTAGTTCAGTGACAAGTCATCGTGCCATTGATCTTACATAGTTAGTGAAATACGAAAAGTGCAAAAATTATTCCGACGACATTCCATAGACAGTCTATTGATACAATATTAGAATGGCAGAATTGAGACCCAGGTCTTGTGAACGTTAGGACCACAGTCCTGGCAGCAAGACCGAGGAGGTGTTTTAAATGAGCGTGCGTGTTTGCCGGAACACCCCTGTGGGATTTGGAGGCGGAAGGTCTCGCCGAAGTATATTGGCGGACGGCTGAATTCCGGGCACTCCAGCCGGTCATCGTTATGGGCAGGGCGGCAGCACGTGACCCTATCCTTCCGGCTGACGCAGATCCTTTCCGGGCATGGCTGCTTCGGGAAATACCTGCACTCGGTCGCTAGGAGGGAATTGAGTCCCGCCTGTCATCACTGCGATTTCACGGCTTGGGCGCCGCAGCGCCGGGTCCTCATTGCAGCCATTGGGGGGATCTCTCGCTACCGGCCATCATACGCTCCAAGGCCGGTACAGTGACAGATGTTTAACCGTGGTCATCCTTCTGCGAATACGTCATCTCGCAGAGGAAGGCGGCGGAGAAGGCTAGGAAGGAAAACCTCCAGTCGGACCCAATTCGTCGCCGGCGAACCGGGCGGCGGAGGCGTGCTTATCACGGCCTCATGCTGCCCTGAGTGTGGTCGCGGGTGGACGGGACGGGTTTTCCCCTCTACCCGCCATAACGGCCAACCGCGAAGCAGACTTCACTTTATTCAGTCATTCCAAATCGAGTAGAACACAAAAAGTTTTTCGAGTTGTACAGTTTTCTCCTTAGCGTCATGGGCCAATGAAGCCTAATTATCTTCCATATGGTACATGTATGACTCAGGATAACAATAAAATTAAAACCAAAATAATGAACTCGAAAAAACACGACTATATTTTAAAGAAATCGTCTAATTCAAAATAGTTCACTAATGAAAATCATGGCTTGGCAAAAATTAATGAATTAGTTAATGATCAGGGATCTCGGATGAATGTAAGTAATAAAACGGCAATTATGGATATTACTCAACGAATTACCGGTATCGTATCTTTGTTAGCAATAAAATCCTCTAGCAACGAAACGAAGTTAGCGAATTTTGAGCGACAAATGGAGGGTATCGCAACTCAACAAACGAGTTTTTGTTGTGTTAAATCTGCTCCGTGCCCGGTACCTACTGAAGCGCGCGTTCCTAGGCCTTGTGTTATTGCCTATCCCACTACGGAACGCTTAACGGACTATGCGACCTCGTCAGCAACGAAACAAGCTCTCATGAAGGCTATTAAACCGAGCGATGAGGGATTTCAAATTGTAGGCGTTAAAGAAACCTCTAAGGCAGGCGTCGTGTTACGTGTAGCTAACGAACGGCAGCTTAAGAAACTGGAATCTGTGGACGCCATTAAATCAGTAGGGTTGCGCTTAGAAAAACCGAAAGGCCGTAGGCCCCGTATAATTACCGGGTACGTCTTTTACAATTGTAAAAGACGTACCCGGTTCTATGGAAGATCGTGCCTTCCTAACAGCCTTATACCGTCAGAATATCAAGGACGAATTAAAATTAAGTGAGAACGATTTTATTAAGTCAACCAAAATTGTTAGGCATCGTAAACTAGAAAATGGGCGTCAATGGATAGGCTTAGAATTAGAGGCAGCAGTTCGGAAACATCTAGCCAACACAAAAGATAAACTTTACATAGACTGGGCCACATGTAGATTCATAGACGATATAGAAGTAGTTCGTTGCTTAAATTGTCAGCAATTCGGTCATGTACAAAAGTTTTGCACCATTAAAACCCCTACTTGTGCTAATTGCGCCGCCGCACACGAAACGCGAGCTTGTCCACATAAAGACACACCAGATTTTAAGCCCACGTGCGCACAGTGTAAGCGGTTCAAAAAACCATCTGACCATCGATGCGGCTCATACGACTGTGCCACATACAAATTAAAACTGGAACAGCTAATATTAAATACCAATTACTGAATAGTTTAACTTAGTTTAAAAAAAAAAAAGTTTAAAGAGTAACTTACTAAGTAATTAATAATATTTCGATAGGCCAGTTAAATCTTCATAACGATAAAATAGCTACATCAGAATTAGACCGTTTAATTTTGGAACAAAAGTTAGACATTGTCCTTATACTATGCTTAGTAATAAATCTTATAAGTTTGTTTCATTTAACTGTAAGAATATCAAGCGTTCTCTTGCTGATATTCGACGTTTATGTCGGAATGCTGACTTAATAGCTCTTCAGGAGACGTGGCTACTGCCGGAGGAGTTGTCATACCTGAATGAAGTGGACAGTGACTTCGAGTGTACGGGCGTGTCGGCTGTTGATACTGCCTCAGGTATGCTGCAGGGAAGGCCATACGGAGGGGTTGCCATTTTGTGGCGGCGTAGTGTTTTTCGAAACGTGTCGGTCATAAAGTGTGAAAATTCGCGTATATGTGGAATTCAAATAGTGCTGGACAAAAAGTCAATCTTAGTGATAAGTGTTTACATGCCGACGGATATGCCTAAAAACTTGCCCGAGTTCACGGACACTATAAGTACGGTGAGTGCCATTATAGAGAGCAGTAGGATCGAAAGCGTATACATACTGGGGGACTTTAATGCGCATCCTACGGAAGGATTTTATAATGAACTCAGCCATTTTTGTGACGAGCAACAATGGACGTGTATTGATACGGACTGGTTAGGTGTTGTGTCAAATACATACACATTTATAAGCGAGGCGCACGGCTCTAAACGCTGGCTAGATCATTGTGTTGTGACCAGAGCAGCACTGTGCTCAGTAGTGGGGGTGTATGTGCATTATGATGTTTTATGGTCGGACCACTTTCCTGTATTTGTTGAGTGTAATTTGGACATTATCCTACAAAAAACAAGTGATTGTGTTTATTCACAAAATAAAGTAGTGTGGGGTGAAAGAAGCCCCGAACAGATCAATGAATACGGGAGGGTTTGTCACGACAAGTTAAAGCTAGTCGATTTGCCGCGGGAGCTGCTGCAGTGTGCTGGTAAAGGTTGTAGCATATTAGAGCACAGGCCTATTATTGATAAAATGTATCATGACATTGTTGTAGCTTTGAGCGAATCAGCGGCTATCGGCCGAGAAAACAAAAAGTGTAGACAAAAGCGTACTGTAATCGGTTGGAATAAACATGTAAGCGAGGCATACAGGGAGGCCAAACACAAATTTTTAACGTGGGTGTCGTATGGTAAGCCAACTACCGGTAAAATATATGAGGGAATGTGTGATTCCAGAAGAATATTTAAATCCCGATTGAAATGGTGTCAAAAAAATGAAAACCAGATTAAAATGGACATCCTGGCTTCGCATTACTCAAAAAAAGATTTTAAATCATTTTGGAAAGCCACAAATAATTTGAATGGAAGGCCGGGGCTCCCTGTGTGCATCGAAGGAGTAAGTGATTCAAAAGATATTGCGAATATCTTTATGAATCACTTTAGTGTAAAATCGCCGTTGGGACCGTCATCGTGTGGGCTCCATGCTGAGGCTGGAATGGAACTGGAAATAAAGTTCAGTGCTAAGGATATTGAAAAAATAATATCATCGATGTCTAGGGGGAAGTCACCCGGCCATGATGGCCTCAGTATTGAGCACCTGCGGTACGCGGGTTCCCATCTACCCAGGACACTGTCCTTGTTGTTTGCGTTGTGCATGAGTCATGCATACCTACCTGTCGGGATGTTGGGAACGCTGGTTGTACCTGTAGTTAAAAATAAAACTGGCGATTTAAGCGACAAAAATAACTATAGGCCTATATCGTTGGCGACAATTATATCGAAGGTGTTTGACGGTCTGCTTAACACACAGCTAAATGAATATATACAACCACATGACAACCAATTCGGGTTTAGGCCCGGATTGTCTACGGAGAGCGCTATTTTGTCTCTTAAGCAGACTGTCAAGTACTATACGGATCGGAAAACGCCCGTATACGCTGGATTTCTCGACCTCTCGAGAGCTTTTGACCTGGTTTCATACGACATTCTATGGAAAAAGCTGGATAATGCTAAATTACCAAGAGAACTACTCAATATCATCAAGTTCTGGTATGGAAGCCAGGTCAATAGTGTCAGGTGGGCAGGGGTCAGATCTGATGCGTATGGGTTGGAGTGCGGGGTGAGACAAGGAGGGTTGACATCGCCCACGCTCTTCAACCTGTACATGAATGAGCTGATTGAGGAGCTTAGCGGCACCAGGATAGGCTGCCACATAGATGGAGTGTGCTTAAATAATATTAGCTATGCGGATGACATGGTGCTGCTGAGTGCGTCGCCCTGTGGCCTCAACAAGCTGTTGAGCATTTGTGAAAGGTATGCATTACAGCATGGACTTGTGTACAATGCAAAAAAGAGTAAGATTATGGTCTTCGAGGCCGGCAGCAGTGGTGTACCTATTGAGATGCCTACCATTAAACTGAACGAAGTTCCTCTACAGAGAGTAAACCAATTTAAATATCTAGGGCACAATCTGACTGCCGACCTCAAGGATGATAATGACATCGAACGGGAGCGAAGGGCGCTGTCTGTACGTGCTAACATGATAGCTCGCAGGTTTGCACGTTGTTCGGGTGTGGTCAAGATCGCATTATTCCGTGCATTTTGTACCTCATTCTACGCGTGTAGCCTGTGGGATCGTTTTACACTAAAAGCATACAGCGCCCTTCGAGTTCAATATAATAACGCGTTTAGGGTGCTGGTGGGGTTGCCACGTTTCTGTAGTGCTTCAGGGATGTTTGCAGAAGCCCGCGTTGATTGCTTTTATACAGTAATGCGTAAGAGATGCGCGTCCCTGGTACGCAGGGTGCGGGGCAGCACCAACAGCATTCTAAAAATGATCGCTAGCCGAATGGATTGCGCGATCGTGAACCGGTGTTGCAGACTTTCTGCTGGACCTGCAGCATAATGCATAATGTATGTGCCATGTTAGGTACCGGTTCATGTCATTGTATTTCGCTGTGTTTTTATTTTTCATTTACTAACATAGTTATAAGTCAAATTGTTACTAACACTATGAGTTTTGTTACTCGATACGATATGAATAAATAAAAAAAAAAATATACAAGAACAATATCAGAGCGCTCACTTGCGTCGTAATGTAGTACAGCTTGACTGCCGTTCGCAGGCTGGGATATATGTTGCAAGTTCTAATTTTACGGTAACATCTTTGCGTAATCTTATGACGTCACACTGCGCCGTTGCTAAGATCTCATCCTCTACCTGTAAGGTTTACGTAGTAAGCTGCTATTTTCAATATTCACATCCTATTGATCCTCACTTACATCACTTACGTTACGTCTTGCAGTTCCTCGTGGGACATAAAATTATCATTGGCGCTGATGTCAATGCGTCATCTTCATTATGGTATGGCAAGTTGCGTTCAACCGACACGGTTCGACGTTGTGCGGTTGAAGATTTCATTGCGGAAATGAATCTTATTATTCACAATACCCCCGATGCACCACCAACTTTTTGCAACCCAATGGGTGAGTCTTCTATTGACGTGACGCTTACGCGCGGCGACGTCTCGATATCCGGATGGCGTGTCCTTCCGGACGCATCCTGTAGTGATCACCGCTTGATCGTGTACGAATTCATACCAAGGGTTGCACAGGATCCACAAAGGGCTCCCTATAATTTTAGATATAAAACTAAAGGTGCGAACTGGGCTTTGTTTGGTTCACTCTTTGCAACTCATACCAAAGACTTCAGTCGCAGTAGTTTATCAGCTGAGGAAAGCGCAGAAATACTATCAGAAACTTTTACATACTGCGCTGATGTAACTATTGGTCGCGGATCTATCACTAACACTCGTAGATGTGATTGGTGGAATGATAGATTAGCCGAACTACGTAGAAGCTACCGGAAAGCTCGTAGAAAATTAAACACTATTAAAAAACATAACGTAACAGGAGATTTGTACAACAATGCTCTCATTGCTCTTAGAGTTGCCAGGTCCTACTACAGCCACCAGGGCCTTCCTTTCTAGGGTATACCTGGTTCCCCGGCTCTTAGTATACCTTGCATACATACAGAACATCAAAATTAATAACAGATATACCACAGGAGTAGAACAAACAGCAGAATATCTTTTAGACTCACTCGTACCTGACGATCGGCCGGAAAACGACACTGATGATCACCGACAGATCAGGCAGTGGGCCATCGAACCACCACTGTCTCCAATGTCTGATTTACCATCTTCAGACGAATTTCTCGGTATCATTAGATCCTTGCCGCTAAACAAGGCTCCGGGCGATGATAAAATATCTAACAAAATGATAAAAGAAGCTTGTAAACTTTCGGGTGACACGATTTTCACTGTCTGTAAACGTTGCATTGCTGCAGGAATATTTTCTCGTATATGGCGGTGCGGTAATATTCGTATAATACCAAAAAGTGGCGACAAGCTACCGGATGATCCTAAATCCTACCGACCAATCACATTGTTACCATCGTTAGGAAAGCTTTTAAAACGTCTTGTAGTGCCCCGGCTTCTGCCAGGTGGAGGCAAATTTCATGATAGACAATTTTTATTTACGTTGGGTAAATCGACAACTGACGCTGTTATATCGGTTAGAAAGTTTGTCACAGGGTCAAAATTTCAATACGTGCTAGCTATTTTCTTAGATATATCTGGCGCCTTCGACAACGCATGGTGGCCCATGCTGTTGCTGAATTTAAAATCACGGGGGTGCTTTAAAAATATTTATTCCCTTATCTCTTCGTACTTTTCACAAGGTACAACTAAACTAAGACTTGGTCATCATTCTGTGTCGAAGGCGCTTACAATGGGATGTCCTCAGGGATCGGTGCTAGGTCCATACTTGTGGAATATCGGCTTCGATGATTTTCTTGCGATACCAATACCATCCGGATGTACTCTGAACGCGTATGCTGATGACGGCTTATTACTGGTGGAATCTGATACTAGGGCGGGGCTTGAGAGATTAGCCAATAGATGTTTGAACTTGATATCTCATTGGGGTGAACGTAATCGCTTAACTTTTGCACCCAACAAAACCTTCCAGCTACTTTTAAAAGGTAACCTCAAATCACCACCGAGCATTAGATTTGACAATGTTACTGTAAAAAATAAAACCACAGTGTGTTATCTAGGATTAGTTTTAGAAAGAAACTTTTCATTTATCGAACATATTAAAATAGTTAATGAAAAGTCTAAAAAGAGTTTCTGTGCATTGACAAGGATATCAACTGCGACATGGGGTCTATCATTTAATACATTAAAGATCATATACGGAGCTACTTATTTAGGTTCTATGTGCTATGGTGCACCTGTATGGGCCGATAGGGCGACCGTAGGAGCTGTCCGTCGCAAACTGTTACAAGGCCAACGACTTGCACTGATATTTTTGTGCAAGGCATATAGGACGGTTAGCACTGAGGCTTTGCCGGTGTTGGCGGGTGTGCTTCCGGTCGATCTCGAGGTGCAGAGACGTGCAGCCATGTACTATTCAAGACAAAACATGGAATGCGATTTCTTGGGCGCGCGGGATCGCGGTAAAATTACAAGATTGCTTCAACAGCAGTCCGATGTCTATAATGACCTCATAGACGAATGGCAGCAACGCTGGGACGAATCATCCAAGGGGCGCTATCTTTACCAATTTTTTCCATCTTGTCGAGGACATGGCTTGAGGTGGATCACGGTGTCGCTCAATTTCTTACGGGTCATGGTAACTTTAAGAGCAACTTGTATTCATTTAAATTAGTCGAGTCACCATGGTGTCAATGCTCAACACCTAACTCTCATTATGAACAATCTGCTCATCATATCCTCTGGGAATGTAGTCTTTGGTATAATGAACGTAATATAATGCTGAATAGCTTGCAGGTGACATCTGGGGCGGTATACTATGGGGATCTTGTATCAACTAGGGTGAATTTCCGTGCGTTTAGGCGATTCTGCCATACATATTATAGAAATCAAATATAGCTCATGTAGGACCCGTAATATTTTGTGGCCGTGGTGCTTCCATGTTTAAAAGGGTGTATGCCTATTTCACTTCATTTTGTCTCCCGCTTTGCTAAGGAGAGAAGTGGATTTACTGTGTTTCCAACTCCTCCAATTTTCTTCTGATTAATTTCGTTGCGGGTTCCAAGACAGTTTAATTTCTTCCTGGGACTTCCCGAGTGTCATAACTCGGTGTGTTCGTGGGTCACTGCTGTGGATCCTGGTGTACCTATAGGAGTTACAGTGCTGGGCGTGTGGGTGGGATTAGTCCCATAATGAAAATCATCAAAATTCATCAACGTTATCAACAGCCTTTAATGGTCCAATGCTGTACATAGGCCTCTCTTTAGAAAGAAGTTCTCTGCTGACCAGACGGGTCGGTATAGGATTTGTTTCAAATTATCCTCCTCTTGATGATAATATAATGATAATAAATATGTTAAATAATAAGCTCAACGTGATATTCGTGAATACTTTTTAATCTGATAAATATTTCTTTATCACAATTTCTAGTAATTCGGATATCGACGTCTTGTGTTCATAATATTTCCTGTTATTGAGAATATCTATCAAAATCAAATTATATGCCTTAAATTATATGCCACAATGGACTGACCCTTTCAAAAGATGCAGATAAAATTTAGATGAATACATCCTAGAAACTTGAAATATCTTAAAAGTAAGTTATCTTTACTTAAAAGTGGCGTAATCGACGCAAATAAATTTTACACTTCAGATTTTTTTGGTAGTGTACAATGCACTTGATAACCATTTTAAAAGAAAAGTAATGGATATGTAACTTAGAATTGTTTTTAAGAATTAGTATTTATCAAACAAATTTATTAGAAAAAAATAGGTATAAATTGTACGAACTTTGCGGACTAAGGCCTTACGTAAAATGTGAGTCCTACAATCAGTACGTCACAAATTATTATTAAGGCCTTATGTAAACCGGAGTCCTACATCAGTATGTCGCAAATTATTATTCAAAAAAATTAAAACAGTAAGTAAGCTGGCTCAATCTAATGTCATTGGTAAAAAAACGCCTTAACTGATTTGATGACGATGATGACAATAGTGAATGAGTGGTTTTCTAGTTTTTTTTTCTTTTTATTCATGTCACAATGTTACAATTTATATAAACAGAGTAACAGTGAAGAAAACCACCAGTTACTTGTGTAAATTCCGACGCCAATGTCTTTGAATCGGCGAATTATTCTTTCCGTCAAATAGTATGGTGTCCGTGTGGTGACAGATTAAGAATACGGAGTGTCACCATCCCTATTCACAAAAAAATGTTGCCTTTATCAAACCTTACTTGGTTTTTAGTTTCTTTGTGTATGTTGTTTTTAACTTTTGTTTTATTTTTGTATACTGTGCTTTATGAAATAAATAATATTCTAGTCTATTCTATTCAAACCGTGGGTGTTGTAAGAGCCGACTAAGGGATCAAGCTACGCAAGACAACAGCACTGCAAAAGAGAAGGAAAGCTTGACACTAACCCTTTTTTTTTTTAACTTGTGGAAACCCCCTCGGGCCGTCACCCCACCGGCGTTTACGGCAGGGTGGTGTGTCGGAATCGGACCGACTAAAACCACACGGTTTGCCACTCTGCGCCTGTAATAGGAGGGATCCGGGAACTGCTGTTATTAGGACCTCCGGACCCCTCCTAGCGCCTGCCCACAACGATGCGGGCACCACCTTCAGGTAAATTCTCTATTTAGGCGACGTCCGGCACACGCGGACGTCGCCTGAAAAGGGCTGTGACCAATGTATCATCGGCATAACAAATTACACCCAGCCCGGGGGGAAACTCCACTCGAAGGGTCCAGTCGTACCCTATGTTCCACAGGAGGGGTCCAAGAACAGACCCCTGTGGAACACCGCACGACATGGGCCGACACCTCAGATTACCAGCTCGGTCCTCGTACTCGACGGTAGGCTCCTCTTAATAGTCTGCCACTAGCCGCCTCAGGTACTTGGGCATCCCATGAAAGTGTAGTGCTTCCCTGATGCAGCTGAATGGCAGACTATTGAATGCGTTGGCGATGTCCAATGACACCGCCAACAGCACGCCGCCACAGCTCACCGCCTCTTCGGTCACGGCCCTCAGGCGTAGCACAGCGCCCACCGTCGAACGCCCCACTCGAAAACCGAATTGGGCGTCCGACAGGTCCGGGCCCACCTCGTAGAGGTGGCGGACGATGCGGGCAGAGAGCACCCTCTCAAACAATTTACCCGCCTCGTCCAGCAACACAAAGGGCCTCCAGCACTCAGGAAAACGTCCGGACACCAAGCTAGCGTCGAAAACGTCCGTTTGAGGTAGAAGTACACTCTTTTCTTGAAGGTTTGAAGGCCGTACCGTTACCGTTACGTAGGAAGTACCGTTCCGGAAATATCGCAGACGATAACATACAATAGCTAGGTATCATTTAGCTTAGTAGTAGACCAATGAGCGTTGAGATATATACAATATTATTCATCCAGTTCATAATTGATTTACTTCCAATAATTTTGTCCTTATAATAAGCAATACAATTATCTTCGCATATCGTTAGACGTAATAAATGTGACATGTCATTAAATAAGGAAAAGTCACATCTTGAAAATGAAACATTTTTTTAATCAGATTCGGATTCCTTTTCTTTTTTGTAACAACAGTCTGTCCTTTCCAAATGCGTGTTTATCCCTCTCCCCTTAGCGTAGACCATAGAACAACATTGGGGTCTTATAAAACAGAGTTACTAAATAAATAAATGCAGTGTTTAGGTTTGTATGTTTTTTATTACTTATACATTAGTACATTTTTATAGTAAACATTATTGCGGTAATTTTCATGGTGTTTAAGAATTTGCCTGAATCCATTGAGAGAAGCGAGACACACGTGCGTTGACACCGGGGTGGCTTGCGAGGGCACACTGACGACCAAAAGAGGTAATACCAACAACAACGCGGTTATGGAAAACAGGACCGCCGGAGTCACCCTGACACGCGTCACGACCACCAACGTTGAGCACACCGGTGCACAACATGTTAGCGGTGATTGTGTTACCTCCGTAGCGTTGTGCACAAACGTTCTGGTTGATGGTATAAACTTGCACCTGACGGAGCTGTTCCGAGGAAGGTCCTTGATACTACAAAAGAAACAAAACATGTTTTTGAAATAGTCTTGAATATGATTTGACTTCGCTGCGAAAGTTCGTTTTAATAGATTCTCGTTTCTAGGGCTTCTGTCTAATGCCTTTTGGCGGAACTAAATGCTTAATTCTCTTAAAATGATTTAGATATTGTATATTAAATTGTTATGTGTTTGCTATATCAATTTAAATATTTCTTGATTCATTTGTTGTTAGATTAAAGTATCATCACTGAAATTGTTAAAAATATGTCACAATATTAATGATCTTACCCATTGTCTACCCCAGCCTGTTACCCAAACTCTTTCGTTATCACGGAGATTGTAGTTAGCGCTGGCGATACTTCCACGTTGGAGCACATTGGAGTAAACAAAAGTGGTACGACTGCGTAAAATCATAACATCGTTGTTCATGGTGTTCATGTTGTAACTTGGGTGAAGAATGTTCTGGGCAATGTTGTGAACAACTCCACCACTACTGGCCCAAGTTGATCCCAGACGCAGACGCACCTGATTAGTTGACAGATTGCTGAAAAATAATGTAATTAGAAGTTTTAACGCACGTTTATTATTATTATTATTAAATCGAACCTTTGTCATTTTCTAAAACAGATAATGTTTATCTTACTGGTTTCTCGTGCGAACACAATGTGCAGCGGATAAAACGGATCTGTTGTTAATAATGGTGCCACCACACCATTGGCGGAAGTTATTGCCGCTTCCAGACAAAACATTGGCTTGGTAAGGCCATTGGTTAATAGTCGTAACTGTGCCGCCTACGATCCTCTGAGATGGTTCAAAGGTTTCTGGGGTGGCTGGAAAAACCAAATAATAATAATTTGTCAGTGGTCATCATTTTACTAATATTTTTTTATAAGTGAGTACAGTTATATAACATACATATTACATTTGAGGCACACACACAAAGTACTATTATAATTTAATTTAATATTGAAATAATTATAGAATTTAGAGGTTTTGCACGGTTATGGAATGTACTTAATAATTCAAAACATTTTTTGTGTGATCGTAAAGTGACTAAGAATTTCGCTGGCTGATTATTTTGTTACAAATTTTATACAAGAAAAAAATTTAATCTTGACTGGTTGACAGGTTTCATTGGTCAGAAAGAGGTGAGTGGCGTGGGCAGTAATGTATCGTAATGTATGATGGGCGATAGTCTTGCACAGATAAAAAGCTATATTAACCAGTCATGGCTTTATTTTCTAGGTTAAATTAATAAAAAATAATGAAACATCAAATCATGAAACAAAGGATTTTATAAATGTATTAAAAAACGGATAGATTTGACCGAATTACCGCCAACAGCCGCGATACAAAAGGCCAAAAGAGTGATGAGACGCATGTTGTATTTCTCTGATAGTAGAGTAAGGATGTTTCAATGGCGAGCGAATTTATACCAAAACAGACAATTCAGTATCACTTGATAAGATTTAATGATAATTCTCGTTTAATATACAGGTATATTTCTTATTTTTTTTATTATTATTGAAAAAAAACATAAATTCAGAGTATGAATCAAGATCGGTCAAGAGGAGTACCCGGCTATGGGAGAAAGGGAAACTGTTCCCACCTAGAACCATGGACACGTAGCGGACACATCGTCCAGCAAGCTTGACTTAATGCGGTGCATAACGAGTGTGGATGCTGAATAGCTTAAAGGTGACATTTGTGGCGAATTTAGTCAAGATTATATCAACTGAAAATAAACAGGTAACTATAACTAGATGTAAAAGGTATTGTTGCCTTTACAGTGTTATGTAACATTTAACGTCACTTGATATCTATAACAGTAAATCTGTAAAATAAATGAATAGGATGAGTCGTTGACGCCGTATAATCATGCCTATTTAAAGTTCATTTCTGACTGTCAGTTGTACAGACAACACAACTGTTTGGGTGTTTAAATTTTGAAATTCTGTAAACTAATCGTTTCTAAGCTTACCCTTAATAAATGTGTTAGTCATGGGTTCAAGTTATCTCAGTTAAGAATGTTGATTGTGATACGCTTTGTCTTAGACTGATAATTATTGAAGTAAGATAAACAATAATACCAGAACCTAAACAAACTCCGAACACAAGCGTCAAGCGTACCTGGAGGGCTTAAGCTCATAGCATAGCTCATTACACCCACCCGACATTCGACCAGCACCAGGGCCCCAATTCTGCTATTTTATGTTCACGCCAAGCCACTGTTATACCACTGACACGCTATTGAGATGCCATCGAGTGGCCATTGGCATCGATATAAATATCGGTAGTATATTTTCAAATTATAAGGAATTGATTTATTATTACATATAATTAAAAGCAGCAGCTCATCGCTCGGTGTCCACTCATTGTCGACAGGTGGTCCACAGGTGGACGCCGCGTTGTTACCAGTAAACTTGGCGTGATCAATGAGTGGACATTGCGTTGTGGGGTAAATATTCGTGCTTTTTATTTGTTTACTTTTCTGCGTCGTTCTCCTCCAGCAGAAATAAAATTCACACATTCCGCCATCAGCGGTCTGGATCTAAGGGTTGCACCTCATAAGACGGAACGGTGGTTCCATAGGAAACGCAGAGGTGCGGTTCCCACCCGCTCGATTATTAGAGTGGGGGGAACAGAGGTCGAGGTCGGTCAGCAGTCGGCCGACTGGGACTCCGCCCAGCACACGCTAGAAAACTGCCCTGCGTGGGCGTCTGAACGCGAAGTCCTGGTCGATGAAACCGGACGAGACTTGTCCCCGCCAGCAATCATTACTGCCATGCTGGCGGGTGAGGAGGGCTGGGGCGCAGTGGTCTCTTTCTGTGAAGCTGAAATACTAAAGAAAGAGACCACTGAACGGGATCGGGAGAGGACCGATCCCGAGCGAAGAAGACATCGACGGCGGAATGGGCAGCCGACGGGACCGCGGGCCGCCAGAGACCTCTGGTGGCAGATTAATTGCTGCGGTAGGGGATAGGATGGCAGCCTGATCGCACTGAAAATGTGATCGGGCTGCAACATCTGTATAGGCTGAGAGGCAGGGAGAAGCCACTGGCTTACCCTGAGAGCCATCTCAGTCAGATTATTGAATTTCGAGTAAGGACAATAAACTGGTAGTTTGTTAGTCGTGACATGATTCGCTATACGTATAAAAATAGCTGAATAGCCGAATACCGAATAGTTGCCGAATGTTCGTGTCATTTTAGTATAGCGATAGGCCCTGAGTACTTGTAATGTCTTAGCTAGGCCACTAGCCCCAGACCAACAGTGAACTATGCTATTCTTACTGCTCATGACGATATTTTCTTAGTTAAAAGAAAATAATTCAAACTCAAAAGTGATTTGAAAAGAAAAGATTTTATAAATATAGTTTTAAAACAGGTAGGCATATTAAATTGACTTACAGGCAACAGCCGCTATGCAAAACGGCCAACAGTATGAATAAACCCATTTCGTAACCTTGCTCTCTGATCGCAGAGTAAGGATATTTTAAATGCCAGCAATTTTATGCCGGAATAAACAATACATTATCACCAAATTTAGAACTATAAAAATGTAGAAAAGTTTCCTTATATAACCTGTCAGGAAAATGATATAGCACCTAAAGTCCAAGTTTTCTTCCATACATAATTTTAGAGCTATTATATTGGCGTAGGAATTGACGACGAAGTGGATTCACCAAACTATTACAAAGACATCGACGACATTTGTATCAGTGACAGTTTAGTGACAAGTCATTGGGAGGCCATTGGTCTCACATAGTTAGTAGAATACGAAAAGTGCAAAACTATTCCGACGTCATTCTATCGACAGTCTATTGATACAATATTAAAATACCACAATTGAGGCCCAGGGCAGAATACAAACCATTTTATGAAATATTTTCAAGTTCCAACCACTACTCAACACATCTCACACACAGCAGTCTGACGACAAAATATGCAGAGACTATGCTATGGTGACCAGACTGCTCATAAACATACTTATATATTTTTAAATACATACATATAATAAATAAATTACAACCAGACACAGAACAAATGACTTGACTCATCACACAATATTTGTCCTGTGTGGGAATTGAGCCCACGACCTTTGGCTCAGCAGACAGGGTCATTAACCACTAGACCAACAGGCCCCTCAATTACAATTCAATAATGAAGAACTGCAAAATGTTTGTTGGTCTGATGACTGGAGTTCTTATTTAAGTGTTGATAATATGTTACTCTTATTTTTAGCAATGTACTTAATGCAAAATTTGCATTACATTAGCAACTTTCTTGGAAGCCAGTACACCTTGTAACTGTGTGTCCGTGTGGTGACGGATTAAGAATACGGAGTGTCACCACCACTCTTCATTTAAGGGTGTCGTAAGAGACGACTAAGGGAGCAAACTACGCAGGACAACAGCACTGCAAAGAGAAGAAAAACTTGAAACAAACTGTATACCAACCCGTCTGGCCAGCGTGGTATAGTTGGCCAAAACCTCATTTCTAAGGAGAGTTATATGTCCAGCAGTGGACCGTTAAAGGCTCTTGACGATGACACCTTGTAATATTGGAAAAATAAATAAAAAACGAGTTTAGTTTTATGACAAATATTTTATTTTTGCATTTTAAGAATTTGCCACAATCCATGAAGTAAAGACAGATACGCGTGCGTTAACTCCGGGGAAGTAGGAATGACCACAACCTTCACCAAAAGAGGTAATACCAACAACATTGCCGTTGTGGAACACTGGACCGCCGGAGTCACCCTGACACGCGTCACGACCGCCTTGGTTGAGCACACCGGTGCACAACATGCTAGGGGTGATTGTGTTACCTCCGTAACGTTGTGCACAAACTTGTTGGTTGATGGTATAAACTTGCACCTGGCGGAGCTGCTCAGAACCAACTCCGTTAAACTAAAAAATAAGAAAATGCATCAAAACACGTTTCAATAAAGTATTATCTTTTCACCTTCCTTCCTAAACTGTACTTTTTCTTATTAATCTTAATTTTTTTTAAGTGCATATCATTCATTTCATATTTTTTGTTAAAAAAGTGTTTAATTCTCTTAAAATAATATTTATATCAAAATTTAAAAAAAAAAAGGTTTTTTTTTCAATTAAATGCTAGTGTGGTAACGGAGTAAGAATACAGAGTGTCACCACCCCTATCCACCCCGTGGGTATCGTAAGAGCTGACTAAGGGAGCCAACTAAGAAAGACGACAACACTGCAAAGAGGAGGAAAACTTAACAGAAACCCTATACCAACCCGTCTGGTGAGGGTGGTATAGTAGGGCAAAACTTCCTTTTTAAGGAGTGGCCTATATCGAGCAGTGGACTATTAAAGGCTGTTGATGATGGTGATAAAATTAAATATCTTTTCACTAATTTGTTGTTTCAATAAAAAATCGAAATAAAGTTTAAAAATATTAATAATCTTACAGATGTAAGACCCCAGCCGGTTACCCAGACTGCTTGTTGGTCAGGCAGGTGGTAGTTAGAGCCGGCGATAACTCCTGGTTGTAACACAGAACTATACACAAAGCTGGTACTGCTGCGGAAAATCATAACATCATTGTTCAATGTCCACATGTTGTAATTGGGATGAAGGATATTCTGGGCAATGTTGTGTACAACTCCACCGCTACTGGCCCAAGTTGAACCAAGACGTAAACGAAGCCAATGAGCTGGGAAATTGCTAAAAAAAAACGTTTGATTAGATTGTTTAATATTTTACTATATTTCTAATAAATATAACTATATAATCGCATAAAGTAAAAAATATTCAGTCTTACTGCTGGTGCGTGAGAACACAATGTGCAGCGCTTAAAACAGATCTATTATTAATGATAGTGCCACCACAGAATTGACTGAAGACATTTCCGCTTTGAACCATAATATTAGCTTGGGAAGGCCATTGATTAATAGTCGTAACTGAGCCGCCTACGATCCTCGCAGGTGGCTGGAAGGTTTGTGGGTTAGCTGAAAGTTGTAAAAATATCAAATCATTAATAATGTAGGAACAAAAGTCAATCAATGTTTGTCATCTTGTACATAAAGCCTCTAGTTTTCTGTCAATAAGTACGGTTCTGTAAATTACGAGTACTTCGTCGCTAGTTCAAAGAGTGTGTGTTTAAATGTAAAGGTTTGATAGCTGTCAATTCACATTAATTTGTAATGTTGTAAACATAGGGTTATGTACCCTATATTTTAAACACCATATAAGTGTTTCATTTTTTCCAAACCTCAGAACTGATATATTGCTCTCTTAAGTTGTTGTAGTAACATTTCAATGCACTTATTTCCTATAATAATTGTACATTATTATTCGCTTAAAACAAAATAATTTTAAGCCGCTATAACGCATCACATAAACAAAACGATATTGGCGCCTCTAACAGTAGATAATGTAAAAAAATTATGATATATTCACAATTATTGTATTTATCTGGCCAGACCCCATATGATGACTATTTTATGAAATACGATTATTTCATGAAATAGTCGACCACACCATGAAATGACCAATTTTATGATGGTTATGGTTCCTTTTGGATTTAAGTAAAGACTACGTGATGATTAATACATGATGTGTATGTTAAACACACACCCATAAAAAATAATTTTATATTCAAAACGTAACATTAGAGATAAAACTTTCCACACGGTTTGATACTTGATTTGTTCACACGGAATATACTTAATTGTTCAACATATTATTTTTCTGTGATTATAGAGTTATCGTGAATTTCAATGTTAAAGTATTTTCTAGCATGTTGTTTTGCTGTATGTAAATCATTAACAAGAAGTTAAGAATATAAATCATCGTACCTATAAAGTTAGCTCAAACATGGTTGGATGGAATAGGCTGTCCCCTTTTTACCCGACACTGTTTGGCCAATAGGAATTTTAATACGAAGAAATGTGCACTCCCTTGGGCTCTCCCCCTACCGGAAGATACCGGAAATGGGGTCTATTTGGGCTATCTGACCCAATAGTGTCTCCAAATGTTTTTAGTTTATGAATTTAGTTTTGATATAGGTATATTTAACTAACTTACCGGCAACAGCCGCGATACAAACAGCTAATAGGGTGATGACACGCATGTTGCTACCTTCCTCTCCGGATCCCAAATTAAAGTTGTCTAAAACACGAACGAATTTATATACCAAACCAAACTAAATATTATCTCTAAATCTATACGATTAGACCATTTTTTGTTGTTTAATGCAGTAGTAGTATATCAAATATTTTATCTGTTAAGAGTGGGCTTTCCAAATTTTTCATTGAGATTATGTATGTGTCGATGCCGCCTTTAACAGCAATTGTATCATCATTTCATAGATGAGAGTTAGAGTCACCACAGTTTCATCCATCATCAGCCTATCGCAGTCCACTGCTGGACATAGGCCTCTCCCATTGCACGCCACTTAGATCGATTTTGGGCTTCTCGCATCCAGCACCACAGTTTATAAACTATTAAACCTATACTTAATGAAACAAGTAGATTTTATTCAAATGATGAGATTTTGTGATGATTTAATACACACATGATTGTGTTGAGCCTTTGTAAAACAGATACTCTGAGTTAACCAGGTGCAGAGTCATGTTTTGGTCTGTGTTACGGACATAGACTTCAATGAGGTTAGAAATTATAATATTCTTGTACTTATTGTTGTTTTTTCTATGCCAATCGTGGGAATGCCACTAAATTATCTAAATTAACTAATTTGATTGTAATTTTCGATTAGTAAGATTGATAATTATTAAAGCAAGATTATACAAGATATGGAATTACGCTAACCAATTTCTAGCATACGTATTTAGATTATACAAACAAAAACTAATATAGTAAATAAATTGTGGCAAATGTTACCACTAGTCTCTAAAAATACAGTTATTGAAAAAAAAAAATTATAATGTCTGAAACTTTCGGTCAAGATAGCGTTAAGTATAAGCTCCAAAGTCACATTGATTGGTTTGCAAATCATGGCTATCCATTTCGAACAGTTCTCAAATTATCAGGTTACGCTGATGCGCTTACGTCTCTTGGAAAGTGAAAGGTAAGGACTTTTAGCCGCAATACTGCATCGTTGTTACCCTTTGAATTTTATTGCCTTACTGACTTACAAAAGTAAAAGAAATCCACATTACATATTAAGTGTCAATCCATAAAGCAAGTTGGTTGTCTACTCGTTCAATGTGAATAAGGAACATCCCCAAACAACCTAAATAATTAATAGATGCTGTTTTGTTAAAATATGCACAGAGCATGCAGAGCAAGAGCGGTGGAAGTTAAACACAAAAAATTAACTATCAGTATAAAAGTACTATCATTTATGTGATTCTTGTGGAGTACGCTCAGAAACATTTTCTTTAGTGAAAATTTACCGCGTTTGTCGCAATCGCACTATGAGTGTTTTAGTTTTCGCTAATAGTACTTAGATGGCGCTCGTTGTACTTTTTGAAGTTACGTTAGCAATTCCATTTGAATATTTTAATGAAGAAAAATATGCCTATAATTCGGAAAAAGAACTAAATTTGAAGAAATTTGATTGAAAATGTTATACGTTCGGTTTTACGTATCTTTTTGGAGTTCCTTACGTATTTCTTGCACTCAGGGCAGTAGCTTTAAAAATCTTCTTTTATTTATGTTTGTTTTAACTGGAAAGGCCTGACCGCACAACCGCACAATTGGTATAATACAATATTTATTTATTGCGCTATCGCACACAAACATGACAATTTATCGAGACGCTGTCACCATCCATGGATGCGCGTGGCACGCTGTAACATAAACACACACGAACATTCGCGCAAGCGCCCTGCGGCGCATAAACGAAACAGCAGGCGCAGGCATACATTTTCGCCGCGCCGTAGAGATTACTTAATCTCCTACGCCGCGCCGGCTGTCTACTCTCTCCATCCGTCTTACGAATTATCGATCAGGTCACGTGTCCTGAAGAGAGTTTAACATTTTTTACCAATTACAAAAAAAGTGTACAACGCCGCTAAAGAAATTTTCACTTCAATAAACTATTTGAGTAATGTAAGTAAAAATACCGGATCAGTAACTGCTAAAAAAATTTTTTTTATGATTTTCATAAAAAATCATACTATCACATATAATTAGGTATTACTTACTCTAAAAGTACTAAATGTTAAGATTCATAACAAAAAATATTAGAATAACCAGACGCTGACTAGTTGCAGCTATGATGCACTTCATATTATCCATACCTAAGCACTGATTCAACATAGTTTCTATCATATTCATCTGACGTTATATCCGGGAATGTCACACTTTCAAGTTATTTATTTATTAAGGTAATTACAACAGATAACAAACAAAGCATGATGATTTAAACAATAATATGGGTTTAGTACTGATTGGTACTCTTACGTAATCACACAACATGATGTATGTTCTTAGGTTATTACTTAACTAAATACAGTTTTCAACGAAATTCACAAGTAATTTAAGCCAACGAAACAGTTATGTACTAATGCCAAACTAAATTCAATCTAGGTGTTGTCATTATTTATTTTTGAATTTGTAGGTGCAAAATTTCACTAGTTTTGTTATTGTTAGATTTGCTTTCAGATTGTTCTATTGTAACCATTGCAATTTCGTTCACAATGAGCCTCATAAGAAAGCTTAAAATCACCCACAAAGCAATGGAGTTGTCAGTGCTCGGAGTTTCCTGCGTGATCAAATCAGGAATGAGGAGATTTGCAGATGAACCAATTTCACTGACATTGGCTGGAGAATTGCCAAACTGAAGTGGCAGTGGGCGGGGCACCTTGCTCGTAGACATGATGCCCGATGAGCCCAAAATAGGGATCGAGGAAAACCGTCAGTTGCGGGTATCGCAGGACCAGTTGTTGTGGCGAGTTTTGGAGAATTTGTATGTTCAGCTGTAGACTTCTTTCGGCTGAGAAAAAGAAGTAGAGTAGTAGTCATATCCTCATAAGGCACTATGACCGATTCATCGTCAGCGAACAGGACGCTTTGGTAATTTATATAGTCAGATAAGTAATTCATGTATAGATATAGCAAGAATAGAAGATATCCCAGCACCCTCTCTGCTGAACGCTTATTTAGTTGACTTTAGTTGAGGAGCTACTTATCGTCAATTCAAGCTTATCGTTTAAATTCTTAATCAGGACATGACTGTTGACGGTATGTGAGACAGCTTCTGATCCAGTCCAAGGTTACCCCTCTGATGCCGTATCTTTCACATTTGTTCAGTAGCGTTTTATGGTCAAGAAACTTAAAAACCGTGCTCGTATCAAAACATATACCCACCATGTGAGATATAGATAGATGTTTTTCAATCTATTTATTATCATTATTTTTAACAGCTTTTAATTGTTTACTGCTAGACATAGGCCTCTCCCTAATAAGGACGTATTATTTTACCGAACTCTAATGAAGTCCGATCTACCCTGCTGAAAACCATTTTGTTCTTGTTTAATTATGTTGGGTTTGTTTAAAAAATCCAATGGCCTATTGTCAAAAGTCTTTTCAAAAAATCAAAAAGGGCATTACACGACATGGCTATCTGGGTGGTGAATAAGATATCCGTTAACCTGTATTGAACTTATTAGTAATACATTAATTGTCTTAATACTATCGTTTTTGGCTTGTATTATGCTCCGAGTAGCTTTACTTTTGTTGTCAGACCGAGTGATAAACATTTTGTTCAGATTATTTTTTGAGAAGGTTTTATTATTATGAACTCATGCTCAGTCAGAATCACTAACAACTTTGCCAACAGACAATAAAAATTAATCTGTATTTTTAATCATCGCATATACAGATACAATTATCAAGTTATCTAAAAGAGTTGTGATATGAATGGTTTTCCACAGTCCGTTAAGATATCTTTCTAATGAAAAACAAAATTAATAAAAATATGTAAAATTATTTTTAAGTAAACGAGTTTACGAAAAAGAAAATAAAAATGATGTCGCTACGTACCTACCAAAAGCTAAAAATATTTAAGTAGGCCCTACTTAAATATAACATAACATAACATGTCTCCTCTCCAAAAATAAAATCGTCGGGCAGATGTTGGTACCCTTTGGTTGGTACCACGGTACCCTCTTATACCGACTGACGCAGGTGATCACCGGGAAAGGTTGTTTCGGAGATCACCTGTGTCTGATCCGCAAGGAGCCAACGCCTGAGTGCCACCACTGCGATGGCCGGACCGAGGACACGGCCCTGCACACGTTGGCAGAATGCCCGCCGTGGGTGGAACAGAGGCGTGACCTCGTGGTGGCCATCGGGGTGGGAGTCCTCTCGGTCGGTAGTATGATTGCCGCCATGGTACGGAGCGAGAGTGCGTGGAACTCCGCCGTCTCCTTCTGCGAGCAAGTTATGCTTGCGAAGGAGATGGCGGAGCGGGACCGGGAGAGGTTTAGAACTCTCCCGGCCCGCCAGGCCCGGAGACGGACCAGGTACCGCAGGAGACTCGGGCGCCGGAGGTCGCAGAACGACCTCCGTCCTCTATAAGCGCAAGCCTGGGGGTGACAGATGAGGCCATCTGTCACCCGGCCGGAATGGCGGCGAACATGGGGGTTCCCACACAGGAGGGGGCCATCTATACGCCGTGGATGATCCGAGGTACGTCGGGGTACCAGGGATTTCCTTTCTAGGGTACACCTGGTTCCTCAGCTACTGGTACCCGAGACGACGTGCGGTTTTTGGTCGGTTCGAGTCCGACATAATCACCCCGGTGGGTGATATCCGAGGGGGTAAATAAAAAGAAGTGGTTAAAATTTCAATTACTGTAGAATGGGGTTAATTGGTAAATCATCAATCATGGTCATCTTAAAATGGAATCTCTTTACATTCTATTTAGCAAATAAGAACAGTTCCTTGCAAAAAAATGACCAAGTCATTAAGACAAAATTTGTCTTAAAAGACAAATTTTGTCTTAATGACTTAATTGCATAAAAATAAGATTTGTTTTAACACCGCCATCAAATACAACCCTAAGCTTAGCCAAGTTGCAGTGCTAGAAGAGCGTAAAACACCTTAGTGTGAAAAGTAATGTGATGATAAAATACTTAGACTAACCGTACATAGAATAGAATATGCTTTATTGTACACCAATTCCAGTAAGTTTGTTAAATATTACAGATGGATTTGTACAATAGGCGGCCTTAATGCTAATAGCAATCTCTTACAGGCAGCCTTTGGATGGACAAATCGACAGTAGATAAGAAAAAACAGTCTGTAGTCTAGGTGTATTGAAGCTAAAGTAGTGTAAAAATAAATAAATATACATTATATAATTATACATACACATACATAGCACATATATGCACATGCACATATATCTTTTTGACTTCGTTCATTTCATGTTACACGTTCTATTTGAGTAAAACTATATATGTATATAATTGCAGTGAAATCAGATAATTATTTAGTTGCATTGCGATAATGCAAATGCTCACCGATGACTTAATTAATATAAGCACGGTCAGATTTAACGGAATTTACCGAAAACCTTAACATCTTAATTTACAATAAACAAGAACCAAAGTCATTACATGTCCAAAAGAATTTTTTATATTTATATTTATTACAGTAGGAAAATCTCTTTAGAAAAATTACAGGCCCAAGACTTTTAGTGAAATTGATCTATTTTAGGAATATACTCACAATGTGAACTAACATATAGATAGTACTATGAAAAGTTTTGGCAGACTCGGAAGAGTTTTAAAACCATGTGTAAACTGAACTAGCAGCAGCTGCAAGAGCTAAAGCTAGAAGCTAGAATCTATGACATCTGGAGACGTAACAAAATTAGTATTTTTGCTCAGTTGTATATTTATACATAATTGATCAATTAATTTCGTTAAGTCTTCTATTCTATGTATATAATTTTATACGAAAATAAAAACCCTCGAAACTATTTAGATCCTAGGTATTAATTGATGTTTTAGGTTTGATTTTAAGTTCGCAATAAATAATTTTTTAAAAGAATTTCCTCAACCCATTTATCTGTAACGTTTGCAATAACAGCAATTTTTTTAATCGGCGTCTAAAGTAGATTTAGATAACTCGTAAGTAAGTTGAATTTGTTTACATAAGTTTTTCCTTGAGCTATGTCAAAACACTGTAAGTAATTTCACATTGTATGTATGTTTTTATGTTTTATGGGGGAAATAAATTGACCGTATCTTTTTATCAATTCCTAACCACAGTCACATGCCCAGCTCAGGAGATCACGCACTGCGGAAATCGTCAATATATTATATGTTAGGGTAATTATAATACAATTAACAGCTACAGGTAATTTTGCTGAAAAATAGCACTATTCCCATTGATATCCATTGTGTTCATATGTCTACAACAACCAGCTACAATGGACGCAGGTTTAATAAAAGCAAAAAACCCAAAATGTTTATGCTGGGTGTTTTCTCACAACTAAAGACCAATTTTGAAATTATATAAATTTTGATAACGATATGTGAAACAATTTTCAGTTCATAATTATTTTTGAGGTAGATATCTTTTGAAATTGGTGAATAATGCTGATGGCAAAATTTATTTTGTAAAACATCGCGATCACATTTTGGAGATGATGCAATAAGTTATGTGCAACTGAAGCATGATGGCAAACTCTGTATGCTCCGAGCATAAAGTGCGATTGAAATTATATACAGAACATTCATTGTTGAATCGAAGTCGACGTCATTCGTTGTATAGAATGTCATGACTGCGTTGCTTCGTGATAAAGTTGTAACTGTGGGCGAATGCTGCTGACATTCAAACTATTTTTGTACTGCAAAAGAGAGCGATTCGAGCATTTCATAATTTAGGCAATCGTAGTTCATTGCAGAGTAGAGATGTCATAGAGTAGTTTTCTATTCTTGCAATAAATTGTCATAATACATTTTAGATAACATTTTCTAAATTTTAATTCCTCACTACCTACCTACGAGTCTATAATATTTGTTTAATTGATAAATCAAACATTAAAAATAAATGATTGACCTTAGCAATGTATGACGTCACCAGTTATTTTGCTTGTGAAGCTTCTAAAGAACCTTTTACTATAGCGTTTAATTAAACATGTGAAAATGAAATTATACTATCTAAGTCTCACTTTTAAATTCAAATAAACAATAATTACATAATATTTATGACAAACTCTATTAATCTGTAAAACTCATAAGCACCTAATCTGCCCACTACTATCGATAGAACGACTGCCTACGATAATATGTTATAAGATAACAATCAAACAACGTCTGACGATGAAAAATAAATACGTTGATTTAGGTGGGTTTTTCCCGGAAATTAACTTGATTTCATTGGCTAAAATCTTTGACGGTTTTATAACAAGAGTGTAGAGATTACGTAACTGTAATATACTTAGACGTAACTTGACAGAAACTCAATAGATTGCAGATGATATCGTGTCGTTATGCCTTTGGCCGTTCAGGTTGACTAGCCGAAAGCCAAATACTATTACGAAACGAAGAATACTTGTATTTTACGTATATGTTTTTAATTGAAGGATAAAGTAGATCTCAACATTGGATTACATTCCTTACAAATTATATTACTTGTAAATTACATGTCAATTTGACAAAATATAATATTTATATAACGACACGTCACACTTAAAAAAATATCGCAACGCAAGCCGCACAACACCTTGTAAGCCAGCGCTCAACTTATCTAAGCGATTAGGATATTTGTCTAAAATTAAAATGTTAACTAAAATTTATTCCAACAAATTTAATGACATTTATAACATGTTTTCATAAACGTCTTTAAAGCTACTTGATTGAAATTTTAAAATATCTATGACTTTCCTAAGAAGCAATATGTTTTTATTTTTATGATTTCACTATTTAGTACAAAACTCATAACTTTTTATGGGGGTTAAAAGCGAAGGTAAATGACTACCGCCGCTAATAGACACATGCAACTTAAGAGAAACAAGTGGGTTTCTCTAATGGAAAAATGGTACTAATCTGCAGTAGCTCTAAGAGACAACTTCGATAGGTGTCTATTTAATGTTACCAATATTGTAATCCATATCATGAATTAAATATATCTTGTTGTCCATGTCCTATCCTAAGCAGTATTATTCTTGTAGACAATCAGATATTATTTTTTACAAATATCAAATGATTCATTGCTCACAATCATTAAAAATAAACTTCCTTAACTGGATTGCATCGCTATTAGACACCTATTTTTTTGATGGTGAAGTTAAGGTTGCTTGTCAGCTCGTTTTAAGCTCGTGGCCCCTCGGATCAGCTCATTGATGACGCGACCCCATACTGCGCCGAAAATAAAAGGGGAATAAAGGGCAGAGAAAGATGAAATTAATTTGACTTGAGAACTAATTACTAAATTATAATAATGTATTGTATTACGTAATAAGTTTAACAGTACATTGGACATAATACCTACTAATGTATATATTTTAAAATCATATAAGAATATAATAATTTGTATTATGATTGTAACAAAATAAATTGTGTTACACTAATTATAATCGGCTTAATTAATCCTTGCGTGAAGTGAATGATAAAATATTATTATCTTATAATAAAACATGTTACTTAAGGGGAAGTTCATTTGTATGATATTTTTAGAGTATAAAAGATGAAGCATAACAAAGAGACAAACTCACATTTGCATTTACAAATAATATTATAAGTCATTAGACAAAGACAGATTTATATATTTGGTTTATCAATTAAGTTTTCTCTTGTGAAAAGTACTTATTATGAATAAAAGGTAACTCATACTCTTCTTTGTAACCACAATATACGAGGTGTAAGGGACATCGTACCGAATACTGAAAAAAAAATATTTTCGACTCAGAATAATGTTTGAATAAACTATTTCAGTATTCGTTACGACGTCCCTTACACCGTGTATTTTCATAAAATGTCATGACGATTGGTTAAATTATTATAAAATTAAGCTGATGTGCTAAATTATTCTCATTTATTAATGGTTGAAGGTTTATTAATGGTTGAGGACACTCATAACCGCGGCATAAATGATACATTAGTTAACAACGTTGCAAAGACTCCAGTACAGCCCAGTCATCATAGTTTACAAAGACAAGTCACACGGGCTGGTCGATACTCTTTGGTCTTCTGCATTATCTGTCTCATATATATGCTCTGCTGTGCCAAATCCTGAGTAAAACCGGGCCTTTATCTTCTTCTAACGATTCAGGATGATCTTTGACAGGTTATAATGTGTTCTTTGCGAGGTTTCATCTCTTTGTTTTTGAAGAACAGAAGTACCACATTCGTGCTCCACGCTTCTGGCTTTCATAACAATATTTTTCATACTATTCATACTAAATAAAACCCGCTATTCAAAATAAATAACTGCAGGCGTTCACCGAGTATGGGAGTACTTCGTGCCTTTAAAAACTTTAAGGCAATCCTGTCTTCAACTGGGACTTTTAAATTTTTAAGCTGTTCGAATGTCAAGTCAACCTATCCAAGCTGACTGCAGGCAAGTTATCGGTAAGCGGGGGTTAACTTAAAGCAATAATCTCTCTGTGACATTAGTTTCTTAGTATAATCGGCCATAGAAGTCTTCAATCTCAACCTAGCACATTCGGCTTAGAGACAACATTATTGTCATTTACAGGGTTACTCAAGAGCCTATTCATTTCGGTGTGAGTTGGACCATCGAAGTTCAAACCACACTAACTTAGAATACAATCAATCGTCAGACCTATTTACTGCACCTGGAATAATATCATACTTTCTTTTTAAATTTTCATTTAAGATAGATATAAATACTATATATACATAAATACTATACATACATACGTTAATATATATGTACATACACTAATTTCCAACTATTAGAGACAGATAATGCTAATATACTCGTAGCAATTAGGCAATGAAGGTTACCAAAACATTGAATCTGCTTTCAAAGTTACTCGAAATAAAATAGGAATTAAACTAATATCCGATTTTCGGCCTAGATTTATTATCGGACCGGATACCCATTACCTATACAAAATTTTACTTAAAGTCGTAGGGACTTTTATTTAAGCGGCTTAAGGAAATAGAATTGACATAAAAAAATGATTTGTATTAATGAGTGTGGCCTTTTGTGTTTTACCTTAATGTTATCACGTATGACGCTGGTCTTTTTTTTATTGTTTTGTTACTAATAAAACTGTTTGGTAATTAATCAAGATTATTAATAAATCGGCCCATAGGCATGATTACGAGTACTACTGGCTTAAAAACTACACATTATCGTACAAACATACAAATACAAAAAAATCTTATCACAAAGAAACTTAAACATAATATTTTTGATTTGGTGTATTATGTAACTTAAAAGTGAAATGCATTTGTAATAGGGATATTTTTTCTCCTCCATCACATAGTGTGGTTTATCGTTGGATAAGTGTTTTAAAAACTTTAAGAAAGTCAAGATTATTTTACGTTCATGAATCCAATCCGCGGGCAAAAGATACTAATATTATAAATGCGAAAGTAACTCTGTCTGTCCGTCTGTAACGCTTTACGCCTAAACCATTACACCGATTTTTATAAAATTGGTGAATTTGGTACAGAGATAGGACTAAAGCTTGAGAAAGGCTATATTTTACCAAAATTTTTTTTAACTTCCTCAATTCCTGCAATCTGTCTATACAACATTTAGCTGGATTTTAAGTATTTTGTATGAGGACGTGTTTGGAGCAAATCCAGTGATTCGCCCAACTATATTGAAGCATCTATGTGTCCAATGGATCTTGCGGCGCTCGTCTCCTTGGTGATGGTATGGTGCATTGGCGATCATGTGGAGCGTTTTGGATTGGAACCGTTGTAGTATTTCAAGGTTCGAATTTGAGGCTGTGCCCCACAGTTGCACTCCGTATGTCCATATCGGTTTAAGTATGGCCTTGTACAATAACACCTTATTTTCCAATGTTATTTCGTGCGATTTAACAACCAGTACATCTTTCTTACTTGCTGACCAAGAGCTTTTCTTTTTGTAAAAATATGTTTCGTCCAGGTAACGTCTATCTAAGTAGATTCCTAGATACCTGACACTATCCGTAGGGGATCCTTACTCGATTGAGTTCCACTTCAGGGCATATGTAACGTCTCAGTGTAAAGGTAACATGCACTGGTTTCGTTTCATTGACTCTTATCCTCCAATCCTTCAACCATTTGGATATACTGTTGAGGCTTACTTTACTAAAATTTGAAAATAATTTGGTTGAAATAGGGAATTAAAATTTCTATAGGAGTTCGTCATTGTCCACCTGTGTGGACATGAAATAGGAACTGAAAGTTTATATGGAAGAAATGGTTTTGATGAAATATGTGTTTCATCATCATCATCATCATCAACAGCCTTTAATAGTCCACTGCTGGACATAAGCCTCTCCTGAGAAAGGAGTTTTGGCCTACTATACCACGCTGACCAGACGGGTTGGTAAAGGGTTTGTGTCAAGTTTTCCTTCTCTCTGCAGTGCTGTTGTCCTGCTTAGTTTTTTCCCTTAGTCGGCTCTTACGACACCCACGGGATGAATAGGGGTGGTGACACTCTGTATTCTTAATCCGTCACCACACGGACCACCAAATATGTGTTTGAGAAAGAATATAATAAACCTTTTGTTGAGAAAAGAGGCATGAAAAGATTAAAAAACTAGCAAGTGGTGACGATTTTGGGGACTGACTTTATGTCAACGATGATGTTGGAAAAGTACTGGCACTCAGCCTAAATCTTTTTTTTTTTATTGAATAGGAATAACAAACAGCCACAACATACAGTTCACAAAATAATCTAAGCAAATAAATTTTATAATAATCTAAAATATATTATACTCGTATATATACGTTATTCACAAATTAACAGAAATAAGTATGGTATACAGTATTAAACACGCTCACATTTGTAATATAAATGTGTAATTTGAATAAATAACTTTCAATTTTGATTTAAAAAAAAAATGTGTTACCTATCATCTTTTATAAAAAAAAAAAAGTTTATATTATTTAAATGGTATATTTTCCTTTAGTCCGTTCTGGTTTTATGATATCTACTTAGCTAGTATCTTTAATTACGAACATATTTATCTGTACATTAACAATATAATGAGTTTAATCAATCTATAACGACATTTCCTTTATGTGAATGATAAAGTATTTTTATCTTATAACTAATAATTTTAATGAGGCTAAGTTATCATCTGGACTGAACTAAAGCCGTTATCACTGAGCCTATTTCAGTCCACTGCTGAACAGAGCTCACTGTCAGAGCCCTCAATCTAATGCCACCTATCTCAGGTTGTCAGTCCATCAGGCTGCGGCCATACCTTTGGTTTACAGGTTCGGGGTCTCCATTCTAAGACTCTTTTGCTCTAGCGGCTATTTGTTCCACCGACACAATCAGATGTGGACGTTCGTTTGGAAGCATTGTGGCAAGAGTGAACATAATGATGCCCAACCTAACTGTGTAATTCATGTGACCAAGATAGACATATTTTGGAACATATTGGAGCATCGACCCTCCGACATATGTTCATGTCCATACGAGTCAGTCGTAAGGAGTAGCGCCGTTCAGGCTGTCCAACGTACCGCCCAGGTGTGCTGATCTGGTCCAGCGACCACTCTACTAGAACGATGTATCAGCAAACCGAAACATGCCCGTATAGTTCAATGTCTAATACGTCCTCAAGCGCGTGTGTAAACTAAATATTTGGGGGTATAACAACCCCTTTTTCAAAGATAATGACTACAATGCTGTAAAAAACTACTGATTGGTACTAAAAAGATTTCAAAGAAATATATTAAGTATAAAAACAATCAGCATTAAAAAAGAACACATAAAAAGAATACAATAATGAAGCGAGAAATACAGCAATAAAACCAAGAATATTGTCGAGGTTTCAATTCTTAGTAACTAAACATTCTACGTAATTGCTAGATATTCAGTGGAAATAAAAATAAAACTTATATTGTCAGTGTAGGTACATCTCTATGATTATAAAGTTATAACTAAAACTTCCAAATAATAATAAATATAATCATCACAATCTTTCAACAATCATGCCACAATAACATATCTACATTATTAAAAATTTGTTGAAAATAATAATGTAAAACAATTATTTATTTATCAGTCTGTTGACATAGGACATTTTATATCTGCACAGTGTTAGGAAGATGCATTGAAATGTAATAAAAGGCAAGCATATTATCCGCATCCGATTAACCGGGCTGTTAAGAGTTTAAATCGAAAAATGAAGTGAATATTGAAAATAAAGGTAGAAAAGACGGAAAGGCTTTAGCAGAAAAAATATATTTCTTATACCGATGACTTGATATGTAAACAATGGCTCGAAGTGGTCAGAGTCTATTGGGTATTGACTAAAAGGCCCAGTGAATTACCCCTTTTTTTTTCTTTTGTGTCCGGAAATCCTCTCGGATACCACCTATGTCGGACTCGAACCGACTAAAAACCTCACGCCGTCTCTCTGGGAGGGGTCTGAGTCCTGAGACTCAAGATATCGAGGATCAGAAATCCCAAGTCCGCCAGGTCCTCGTAGCAGAGTGGAAGGAACGACTTTTGCACCGGGCACACCGTTATTGCGACGGTAAGACCTGTTATGGAGGATTCCGTCACGGAACCCTCTCATACCGGCTGACGCAGGTGATCACCGGGAAAGGTTGTAAATTACCCGCTTAGACCATATGTGTTTGTTATATGGATAATTGTTTTATAAAACAAAAAATTCGATGTTATCAGCATTTAAAAGTTAGGCAATTTATAACTTTGTACTTAACTTATAAACAGGAGGAAAATATATTTATTGCAAAAACGAATACCTTAAGCCAGTGTATTATTATCATTATCCAAAGCATTTCGACTATCTCATATTTATTTATGATCATAATCTGGTCAAGTTAATAAAAAGATAGGTAGTGGGTTTATCGATATGTCTTAAAATAGAGAGAAGAATAAGATTAAAATGAGTTATTAAATAGACTTCATCACAATGACGCACTTGTACGGAAAATAAGGAAGAAAAAACGGCAAGTGACTACAGCCGCCAATTGACACTTACAAGTCAAGAGTCACAATTGCGTTACCATAGATTGGTTGTAAAACAAAAAGTTTCTTGAAAGAGTTACATTAGTAATGGGAGTAATCCCTCTCACACGCCCACCACTGTTACTCCAGCAGTGCTATTCTCTCCGGAAACAGCCTTGCGTACAGCGCTGCCACAGCGTCGAACTTCAAACTATTGGTTTGAAATTCTATTTTGTTCCTGTTTCCTTAGAGAATAGCACTGCTGTACACCAGGATCAACAGCAGTAACCGACGGACACACCAAGTTTTGACACTCGAGAAGTCTATTTTTTTTCTATTAAACTGTCTTGGAACCCGTAACGAAATTAATCAGAAGATAATTGGAGGAGTTGGAAATATAATTAATCCATTGATAGAGTGGCAATTTTACAAGTGATTGAGCTGATCGTTTTGTGTCGTTAAACTATGAGGGAGAGTCTGAGCAATTACTCGGAGCACTCCCCATAATACAAGCGATAGAGTCTGCAGAGTGTAGCTACGTAATCTCTATGCAACGCCTGACGACAATCAACTTAAATACGGTCCAGAAAAAAAAATGGTCCCTCTTTCAGAGATGAAAACAGTATTTCACATGCAACAGAAACTGCGCCTTACAAAGTTGTAGGCGGTGGGCCAAAGTAAATATTGTCTCGATCTAATCAGAACATCTTTGACTAATTTGATCTTAATCTCTAAGTGACCTCGCAACTGGACTTCTGTATAAGTCACGGCAAAAGCAGTAAGAGCAATTTACTAACCACCACAGTCAACATGCGAGGTGATTAAACAAACGGTAGATTTTTGGCCGTGAACGCTATCACTTACGTCTCCTCGATAAGAAAGTTTCGATTTTAGACTCACGTTTGGTTCGGCTCTCGATAACGTTTTCCAGAGAAATATTTGCGAGGCCGATATAAAGAATATATAAATCACCAGTGCTATCGCCTGCACCGCAATGATAGCACATGTGGATTATTTATGTGTATAATTAGATTTTAATTCGAGTAATCTATTTATCAAAGCTAAACTTGACCTTGCAAACAGAAATTGTGGGCCCATAACCATACGATAATAATAATATTTCGTAATCTAACGTAAATACTCGAAACATAAATTAGGATAACATATGTCAATCTTTGATAGGAAGATATCAAATATTGTGTCCTGCATTTCTTTATCTTTGCAAAGTAAAACAGAGTAATGATGTTAATAAACACAGAATTTATACCGAAACAACATACTCGTATATCTCTATCAATGAAATCAATCTAAATAATAAAATTAAAAATTTAAGAAGATTAGAGTTAAAGTTCTTTTAAAACAAGAGTGCGAAGTGGAGAAGTTAGAGAAACTATTTGCAGCAGCAGGATCACTGCGCGGGCTACGGAACTTCCTTCCCACCAATACTAAAATTGCGCTCGCAAAATCTCTTCTGCTTCCCATCCTTGACTAAGGCAATGTCAGCTATTTGGATCTCACCGATGACCAACTGAATAAACTTGAGCGACTCCAAAACCTATGTATTAGATTCATATTTGATATACATTTTTTTCTGATTTATACAGTTTTCTGTTTCATCCCCACACACCCTCTTATCTCATAGAACGTTTCCAGTTCTTACACAACACACATTGCAGGGAAAATGCCACAACATTCCACTCAGTTTGCAGACAAATCTTTTGCTGTGCAAGCAGTAAGACTTTGGAACAACTTGTCTTTGACAATCCGACAAGCTAAAACCTTGACCGTTTTCAAAAAGCTAGTGAAGGACTTGTATTTGACATTCTAAATACTGTTGGTTTCATTACTTAAAGTATATATTTTGGATTGCATGTATATGTATGTTGTGTGTATGTAAACTATCCAACTTTTTAAATATCTAATATCCGTATTAAGGTTGTCTGTAAGAGATCGCCGTGAGCGATAAGACCGCCGATTGTTACGTCTATATATTTGTAAGTAACTTTGTGTTGCATGTATACTGTAACTGTATACAATAAAGATATAAATAAATAAATAAACATATGATTTAAAATTGAATACTAGTGATTATTACACATACTATTACGGTGATGTTGGGGGTGCCTTTTGACAACTTAAATATATTCGATACTTCTTTCGATTACATTTTTATTTATTTACAATTTACTATCCTTTATAACCCAGTTTGGCGTTAATAATGGTCGCTGGTGAAAACTGAAAATGGTATTTTTAGCAGGCCTTTACAATGTATGGTAGCATTTTGGGTCAACATATGAGTTCAAACTGTAAAATAAATTAGGTATACTCACGACTGGCATTTGAGTTTTTGAGGTAGGGTTTGATCGTTTAGAGGTAGGGCTCGTAAATCGATCTCGGTCGTAATTGTGTCTTTTCTCACGCTTGACGGCCAAAGTCTGGCACCATCTGATGTCATGTACCTACCTCGTAGCCGGCGCTCAGAGACTTTTCCCATGATTTTAAAGCAGACACGCATCATTTTGCTAAGTTGCATGCGTGAACCATTTGAAGCCGCTTTTGACGTCTTAATAACAAAATCTAGTAAACATGAACACATGAATTATTTATTTAAACCTCTTGGAATGACTAGAACTTTGAATTTCATGAAGTCTAAACCGTTGTTGAGATATTAAAGTCTATAAATCGCCATTTTTGTCACTCACTCACTTATATAAATATACTCGTAAGTGTATATTATGTAGAACAAAAACCTAACCCACCCACATATACTTCCAGATGATGATGATATGGTAATTGTGTATATTAGGCGTTATTTTGAAACAGTGTACAAAAAGAAACAATCAAAAAACAGTATGTTTTATTGTTTGAAATATTTTACAAGCAATCGAATATTTATTAACACCCAGCGCCTATCAAAATTATACTAATAAAAAACTTTTTTAAATAATTTATTAGATTTTGTCAAACAAAAGGCAAGTGCTTAATAAGTAAGTTTATTGATACTTTATAACTCGTAATATTATTTTATATTATCTTGTTTACCTTACCTGTCACCTAGTTCATTTAACTATGTGCGTAGTAAATTAGAATATAATGATATAGTTTGGGGTCCACAGGAGTAATTGCATCATCCTGGCAGGCGATAAGGGCGGCCCTTGAATTTCATGAGGTGCCGCTCTACCTGCGGGCCGTCATTGGGGCCTATCTGCGCGATAGGACAGTGAAGTTTATCGGTCGGGGCGGGGTGGAAAATCGGAGAGAGGTGTATTGCGGGGTTCCCCAAGGCTCTGTTTTAGGCCCTTTGTTGTGGAACCTCGCATATGATGTGGTCCTTCGCACCAGTCTGCCCTCTGGCCTTAGTGTTGTCTGCTATGCTGATGACACTTTAATACTGGCTAGAGGGTCACACTTCGACGAGGTGCTTCGGCTCGCCGAGCATGGCGTGGCTTGTGTTGTGGGAAAGATTCATGAGCTGGGTCTGAAGGTGGCGCCTCAGAAAACTGAGGCGATATGGTTCCATGGCCTACGTAAGCGCCAGGAACCACCCAGCTCATGCCTCCGGGTGGGTGACGCTGAAGTCCAGGTGGGCCGGTACATGAAGTACTTAGGCCTCATCCTGGACAGTCGGTGGAGCTTCGAAGAGCATTTCGTGCGATTAGTCCCCCGAGTGCGCGGGGTAGCGGGTGCACTGCATCGCCTGCTGCCCAATCTCGGGGGACCACGGGAAGAAGTTCGCCGTCTCTATATGGGGGTCGTGCGATCCATGGTCCTCTATGGGGCGCCCGTCTGGTCTAATGACTTGGCGGGTGCCTCCCGCTGCAAGGCTCTACTCAGAAGCCTACAGCGGTTGATGGCCATACGGGTCGTACGGGGTTATCGTACCATCTCGTTTGAGGCGGCGACGGTCCTGGCGCGATATCCACCCTTCGACATTCTGGCCGACATGGACGCTATGGTCTATGACCAAGTCCGTTCTGTCGGTCGGAATGGTGAGGAGGCCGTGCCGGATCATGAACCCGGAATGCTACGGCGGAACGCGCATACCCAGGCTCTGCGAGCGTGGCAGGCACGGCTTGTAATCCAGGGCTGTGCCAGCCAACGCGCCGTCGGAGCCGTTCTGCCGAGCTTCGAAGCGTGGGTAGGGAGGAACCACTGTGTCACCTACCGATTGACTCAGATGCTTACCGGGCACGGTTGCTTCGGTGAGTATCTGAATCGAATTGGACGGGAGGCCACGGCACAATGCCACCATTGCGGGTCCGACCGGGACACCGCCCAGCACACGCTGGATAACTGCCCTGCATGGGAGTCCGAACGTCGAGTCTTGGTCGGACAGATCGGACGAAACCTGTCACCGCCAGCATTAATCGCGGCAATGCTGGCGAGTGGCGAGGGATGGGCAGCCGCGGTCTCCTTCTGCGAGGACGTTATGCTCCAAAAGGAGGCCGCAGAGCGGGATCGGGAGAGGGCCGATCCCGCTCGAAGGAGGCGGCGAAGGGGACGTGGCAGAGGTCGCTAACTCCCCAATCGCCGCCTAAGGGTCGCTGCGGCCACATCTTGGGGCGATGTGACCGCTGTAAGCGACCCGAGACGGATGACACTCCGGTGCGGCCGGGGGGGTGTCGTCTAAGGCGGGACGTCGTTGCGCCTTTTACTCTGTAGAGCAGTGAGAGGCGCGATAGCGTCCTGCCCCAGGGTGACTACGGTCACTCCGGGATGTGCCTCAGACATGAGGTACGGCAGGGAGGACTCCAGAAGTCGCCGATGCGTTCCTGGAGCTCCTCCCGACTGCCAAGGTAGGCCGCCGCGGGGTTTAGTGGGTAGACCGGTTCTCCGGGAGTCCCACACACGCCCTACGTTTCCCCAACGGAGGGTATGGTGCGAAAAGCATTCCCCGCGTAAAAAAAAAAAAAAAAAAAAAAAAGGAGTAATTGCATACTTTTATGATAAAAAAAAATCAACGTAAGTTCTATAGATACCTATATAGTCAGTATGGATACTACCCCTTTCTCTATCCTTTAATGTTTGTGTGAGGAATGGTAGGTTTAGATACACTTCTACTTAGGCAGAAATCCACACATATAATGCATTATTGAATCAGATTAAACAATATCCGGGTAAAGGTTGTCTGTAAGTGATCGCCGTGAGCGATAAGACCGCCTATTGTAAAACCAAAATGTAGATGTCCATCCATGTCTGTACAATATACACTGTAGCGGTGTACAACAAAGATGTATAAAGAAATTAAAGGTAGATAGCCCTATTGTACGGGAATCAATACATTTTTATGTCCCAACCAATATATACGTGGCGTTGGAAGACGACAACATAGACTCTGTGCAACATGGACTAATGCTATCCTCCTACGTGGCGCTCTACCCAGGCTGACAATAGCCCCACTACTATATCAATCAGGCTTATCAATGAGTTTCTTCAGTGTAGTCCAGATGCAGTTTTTTTTTCCCCCAAAGTATAATTTTAATAATTAAACATATTTAAATGTATCTAAATGTTAAAGAATAAAATTATAGTTCCTAAGTTGATGTAAGGTTGTTTTTGTTTAAAAAAATATGTATTATTTCTTTTTGTTAGCCTGAGTTTTTGTATTTAAGTAATTGTAATAGTATGTACTTTATTTTTAGGAAAATAAGTATTGATATAAGCGATTTGGTGTACATAGTAATGCTAATATTTAATGAATAAAGAATTGAATTAAATCTAGTTTTGTTCATACTCGTACAAAGTTCTTTCAAAGGCTGGCTGGTAGAGAATACCTTCAGTATTAAGTTCACTTACTTTGTGAAAGAAATGTTAAAAGAAAATAAACGAAAGTAGTTGCTTTCGTAGATATTTATCCAACAAGAGAATCTAACTTATTAAGAATGCTAAAGCAAAAGGCCCTTAGGAACTAATGCTCTGTATCAACTGGCAGGTGGTTTAGTTTTTGTCAATTTACAACTATCAGCTGTATAAACAGTTATAAAATTTATAACTTTTTAATATATTGCGTCACTACAGTCTAAAAGTAACAATAATAATAATCTTTCTTTACTTCAATTCTTACATTTACACTTAGCTTAAGCACAGCACATAATACATAATATGCATAGGTAAAACAGAGTTTAAGTAGTAATATAATTACAAATACCGGTCAGTTACGTCGTTTGTGACTCCTGAGTTGCAGACGTTCATGGGCGGCGATAGTCACTTTCCATCAGGTGACCCGTCTGCTCGTCCGCTCCCCTATAAAAAAAAAACACGTGTATTAAGAATCGTGTAATTTCTAGATAACAATTTATACAACGTCATAGATCTATTCCATAGGATGTGCACAGTAATAGTTATAGAGAACATTGAAAAACATAATGTGTTATGCCTGTTATGAAAATGCAACGATAAGCCTCCTAATGTCTCTATGTGTGAGCGCCAGCTAAGATGTTCATCGATATACACCCCCAGGTACTTGATGCTTAGAACCAGGGTGAGCTCCGGACAAGGAAGGAAGGAAGGAGAAAGCCTGCAAGTGTGAGCCTTCACAGTAGCAGAATGAGGAGGAGGGGGCCTCGTGTGGGAGAGGTAAAAACGGACAAGTTTAGCCTATGCAATATTTACGATCAGTAAATTTTCAGACAACCATTCCATGACTTACCGAAGAGCGCTCTCGGTTTTGAATCGGACGCCGACCCAGTTATCGTCATAAATGACCAGTGCCGTATCATCTGCGTACGTAACAATTTCGCAATTTTGTATGGATAGGCGGCAGAGGTCATTTACAAGGAAGAGTGTAGGCCCTAAAAGACTACCTTGTGGGACACCAAAACTTGTGTTCATGATGATGTCATCGATCATGGAGGACTCAATTTTCACACATTGTGAGCAGTTTGACAGGTAGTCGGTGAGAAGTTTTAGAGTAACTTCGCGAATACCGATGCTCTCCATCTTGGCCAACAAAGTAGAAATACAGACCGAGTCGAATGCTTTAGTTACATCAATAAAAACGCCTAGGCACTTAAGCTTATTGTCCAGCTTAGCAACAACTGTTTTTGTTAGTTCTAAGACCGCGTCCTCAGTGGAGAATCCTCTTATAAAGCTATACTGATTCGGTGCAATGATGTTGAGTCTAGCAAAGTACGAAGTAAGAGAATTGTTGATGATTTTCTCCAATATTTCAGACAAAGCGCTCAAAACTGAAATCGGTATGAAATTGGTGACGTTTATTTTATCCCCATTCTTGTAGATAGGTTGAACCACCGCTTTTTAAAGGCCTTTGGGAAGAACCCAGTTTGTATCGCGAGATTACAGATGTGTGTAATAGGAATAGCTATATATGAACTACATTGTTTTAAAACATTTATAGGTATATAACCAGTCCAATTATCCCCTCACCTGATGTAAAGACCAGCATAATAAGGAGGCAAATTACAAGGCGGACACTAAGATAGGTCTCTCCTATTGAGAACAGAAAGTAGGGTAATTTTAGATGCTAGAAATTCGCCTACACCAGCGAAGAAGCTATTAACCTTGTTAAGTGAGGTTTTTATGTCAGCTGAATTCGCAAGAAGCGCGCTTGAGGTTTGGTAGACAAGGTTCGAGTTAGTAATAGTTTTATTGTTTCCCATATGACCTTGATATCTGATTCTTGGATTTCAGTAATTCTTTTTGGTCATGTGATCTATTTAGCTTTTTCAAAAGTGCATTAAGAAAATTACGGTACCGATTATAGGAGGTTTTAAGTATATTGTTATCTGAGTCTTCTTTAGATTTTATATGTAGTTTATCTCGGTTTCGAATTCAGCGTAATAGGCATATTGTTACCCAGGGTTTAATGATTCGATTTTTACTAGGTTAGATTGTTTGAATCTACGTTAGATTGTGTGACTATGGTTAGTAATTACATTTTGGATGGTTGTGATCAGTAAATCATCAGCGATATTATAGTCCGGTTCATTTAAGACAGGTCTAGATTTCCATTACATCTATGTCACTATAAATGCCTGCATTATTGTACCGGGTCCTAGTAGAGTAGCGTTTAATTGTTGGTTTTGTATTTAATTTCAAACTAAGTAAGACAGGCAAGTGATCAGTTATAAAGCTTTCAAGAACTATTATAGTAGCTGGGCATTTAGTTTATGAAAAGACATGATCGAGACAGTTGTAAGAACTAGTTGGCAACACATGCCCCGATAAAAGTCCTATGGAAGCACAAAGAGTGAAATAGTTACTTACTTTAGTTACTTGAATGTGTATCATTGTTACCTGGTTTAATATCATGTTTATATCACCGATCAAGGCTATGTCAGTAAAACGGTTTAACGTACGAACTAAGTTATCAAGGCCATTGAAGAAGTTTTCGGGATTAGTATAAGATGGGGAACGATACACACATAATTATGACTGGAGTGTTAGCTAGTTTACATACAAGACAATTATAATCAATCAGGTGTGGTTCAAAATATGAACACTTAAGCGCGGTTTTGGTGTAAATAACCACACCCTCATTCTGTGATTCGTTATGGTTGGTTGCCATTTGGCTATATCCTTACAAATACGGCAGAGATCCTGCTACGTTTAACCAACACTCAGTTAGTAAAATCATGTCACACTCAATTTTGGTAGTTGATAACATAATAAGAAATTGGTCAAGGTTCTTTTTTAAGCTTCTAGTATTGATGTGGATTATATTTTAATTTATATTAGGGTCATTAATTAAACTTGTACACCATTCTGGCGAGCATAAGTGAGATTGCGCAATGGTGAGATCATCAATTTCGTTTTATATTGTATCACTGAAAGTAGCCATTTTATATTAGATAGTTACATTAAACTGCGATGCTTATTAAAATCATGGGAATTATCTACAGAATTTAACTTGTGATACAATTTTAAGATTTTAAGATCATCTAATTTTACATTAATAATTTTAAAAGGAGATATTTAATTTCTTTATACGACCTACATTACAACAACTATCGTTAATAATATTAAAACTAGAAGAAGCCATTGGTAATTTTAAAGAGGGGGTGGTTTCTCTTACTAACCTAGTAAGTATTTCTACAATATGCTGCACAATTATATGGAATGGATGGATGGAATGGACACAGTTGTTTCTGATAATAATAATAATATACCTCACAAATTTCACACACGGCCGTCTGATCCCAACCTAGGCAGAGCCTGTGCTATGGTGACCAGACTGCTGATAAACATACTTATATATTTTTAAATACATACATATTATAGATAAATTACACCCAAACACAGAACAAATGATCATGCTCATCACACAATATTTGTCCTGGGTGGGAATCGAACCCACGACCTCCGGCTTAGCAGTCAGGGGCACTAAAACTACTCGACCAACAGGCCCGTCAGTATTTGAACATTCAATAGTAAGTTTCGTGGGCTTAGATTGTACAAATATCCACTTACTGTTATTTAGTTTATGCCAAACATCAATGTTACCATGAAGGAATCTATATTGACAGTTTTCTGGTAATGATAATACAGCCTTAGTGGTTATGTCTATTTCACAATATTGGTTACCTGACCGGTCTATTTCACAAGTTCCACGGGTCATCTCGTCAGCTGATGATAGGTAAAAGTTTAACCGGTTTTCACCTTGGTAAGCGGGCTCGGCAACGGGTGTAGCAGTTTACTGGGTAGGTTTAGCGGGAAACAGCAGCACACACGCAAAAATTTATTACACTACGCGTCGACAGGTTTCAGCGGCTGGCTGCTATTTAGGATATAATATTGTCTACGGTCACGCGAGTGTACTGTTTTCTTTCACAGGACTGAGGCGAACCAGGATTTATTATTTTCAAATCCCACCGCTGACAGCAATGTTACACGGGGCTTTGACTTAGAAAAAAAAGAAAAAAATTGTATATAGAACACTTTTAATAAAAAAAGACTCGTTAACCTTCTTTTTTTTTGCGTGCCGAAATCTCCTCGGATCACCACCTATCGGTGGCATGTCGGACTCGAACCGACTAAAACCGCACGCCGTCTCGGGTACTAATAGCCGGGGAACCAGGTATACCCTAGAAAGGAAGTCCCTGGTGCCCCGACATACCTCGGGCCATCTACAACAACAGGTAGACGACCCCCCCCGTGTGGGAACCCCATGTTCCCTCTGCTCCCTGGAAGCGCACCGCGCTCGCCGTCACCCCGGCCTGCTTCTGCTAGGGTGACAGATGGCCTCACCTGTCACCCCCAGGCCTGCGCTTATGGAGGACGGAGGTCGACCTCCGGCGCCTGAGTCGCCTGCGGTACCTGGCCCGTACTCGGGCCTGGCGGGCCGGGAGAGTCCTACACCTCTCCCGGTCCCGCTCCGCCGTCTCCTTCCGAGCATAACTTGCTCACAGAAGGAGACGGCAGTATTCCACGCACTCTCGCTCCGCACGATAGCCGCAATCAGGCTATCCAGCGAGAAAACTCCCACTCCGATGGCCGCCAAGAGGTCTCGCCTCTGCTCAACCCACGCCGGGCACTCTGCCAGCGTGTGGAGAGCCGTGTCCACTGTCTGGCCATCGCAGTGGTGGCACTCAGGCGTTGGCTCCTTGCGGATCAGACAGGTGATCCCCGAAACATCCTTTCACAGTGATCACCTGCGTCAGCCGGTATGAGAGGGTCCCGTGACGCCTCTCGAGCCAATCCTCCATAACGGGTCTTACCGCCGCGATGACGGTGTGCCCGAGTGATGGTACCCTGTACTTAACGAACGCTCATTTCAGATTTAAAAAACCTTCCTACTTTACTAGTAAATATATGTTGTTTAAAAAATAATCACGGGTGATACATACTTCCGTTACATAAGTGATAATGTTTTATTATCTTGTAAATTTCGTATTACATGTAATGTTGCATATAAACGTGAGCTCATAAAATATAAAACACGAATGATTTAGTTGTTTCTCGCCTAAAATTTTTTAGGTTGAGCTGTGTTTATATGGCACCACTTATTTATAACGCGTTGCCGGTGAATATTGCAACTCTTCCTTATCACAAATTTTGTGCTACGTAAAAAAATTGACTGGTGGCAGGGTGCTTTTACTCCGTCAATGATTTTTTTCAAAAGTACTCTACTCAGTCATATCACTTCAGAAATGCATTACTGTAGTAAATATTTTTAATATAATTTTTAACATTTCAATTATAATTTAATTTAATAGCAAAATAATCATCAATTTATAGCGAAATGTGTGTTCTGTAAGCCACCTACTGTGACCACCACATTTTCTGAAAATAAATATTATTAAATCTTGTATAGCAATAGTACACTTTTAAATAAATATGCACTAAATAATTAATTTACCTTTGCGGTATACTTATTTATTTACTTTTGACACTCGGATAAACTCAGACAGCCCATCAATTAACTTAATATAAATTAAACGGATATAATGTAGGTGATACACAGTATGGTAAACAAGTTCCCGACTATATACTAAGCGGACATTAATAATTAATTTTGCCAGATACCTATTTACTGTACTAAATTATGCTACCTACGTTTTTTAAACCACGAATATAATCGTTTTATTTAAGTAAATTGTGACAAAAAAAATATTGCTTGAGTTAGTACTAAGAGTAATATCTTTTTATTTATTTATGACAACTAACAAAACATACACGAATACATAGTTTACAAACATGTTTTACAAATATTTGCTGAGTGTTGTCTTACTTACAAGTTGCCACGGCATGGTAAGGGACAGTTACATCTAAGATTATACAATGCAATATCTATAATAATATACAAAACATACAGAACATCGTCGAAATTAATTAGAGACAGCAATGTATTTATAGTGGTCTAAGAAGGTCTAAATGACGCAATAACTTTGCTTTTAAATTTTGGAAGACTGTTTGAGAAGATGTCTACACCAATTTCACGATTTTTCGTCAGCTTGTTATACTGGCTTTGTAAGTAGTGTTCTGACCCAAGTTGATTTTAGAAGTTTTAATGGGACCTTGAGGGAGCATTTACATTTATTTGCTCAACAAGAATGGGGCAGTCTAAGTCACCATTAACTAATTTGTAAAGCAAAATCTGATCCAATAACCGCCTACGATCGAACAAACTGTGGCGATTAAAATGTTTTAAACAGCTTACATACGAGTACGTCGGCAGCAGATTTACTTAATTACACTGGTGTAAAAGGTGCCAGAGAAAACGCTTTTGGACACTTTCGAGACGTTTGATATGTACCTCGTAGTGTGGTGACCAGACCTGAGCACAATATTCCAGACCAGATCGAACCAAGGCCGAAAAAAGTCTAATCTTAGTCTGTGGCCTTTTAAAATCTTTAGAGTTCCTTATAACAAAGCCTAACATCTTAAATGCTTTAGTTGTTATTTTGTCAATGTTAGTGTGGAATCTAATTTTGCCATCCAAACCAACTCCCAAGTCCCTGACACTTGCAACCTCCTCCAGTGTCCTATTATTAATGGTATATGTCTGCGAGTTCAAGTGAGTACCGCCGGTACGAAGTATGCCAAGAAAGGCAATACTGTACGGTGTTTTTATTAAGGATTAACACTTTAAAATAATAAAAATGCAGTGTAGTAAAGTTAGGACATTTATGACTCTATTAACCCAATATTATATTATTTTCGTTATCAATAGCATTTTGAATATCTCCTGATTTATTTATGATCATAATCCGATTAAGTTAACAAAAAGATAAGGGATTGCTTAAAGTGTCACAAATGTCTATAACATCGTAGATCAGTGGAATTAACCCCATCTGGACAGTAGATTTACCACATAATCATCCTCAAATATATATAGAAATATTCAAAAATCTCTCGTCGTCGTCGTCCCTGTGGTCATAGATTAAGAATACGGAATCTCACCATCACTATTTATCCCGTGGACGCAGACAACAGCACTGCAAATAGAAGGAAAACTTGACACAAACCCTATAACCAGCCGTCTAGCCTGTATGGTATAGTAGGCCTAAGCCTCTTTTCTAAGGAGAGGCCTATGTCCAGAAGTGGACTATTAAAAACTTCTGATGATGATTATTTAAAAAATACTGCAAAAGTTTACATCGTTAAAACCAATCCCATACAAAAAAATATATGAAAAAAATAAGATTTTCTTTCATAAATGAAAGAGTTTTGAGGTAACAAACATCAAAATAATTACGTAATAATATTTTTTATCTAAATCTTTTGTAATCTCATTTATTACTCTCTTGTGCACATATCTATTATGAACATTATATATTACGTACATTTGTATATTTTGTCTAAAAACATATTACATAACATACTAATGTCAATACATGATTATACCGACCGACGCCGACGCATCTAAAACAATGGTGCTTTACAAGCGTCACGCGGCGGTCAGTCTATGAGTTAACTCCTCCAACGCGTAAACAAGCATAGATATTGACGCAGTTTTCACCATCAATTAGATAATTTTGTAAGCAAAGTTTACAATAAGAATAAAATTTGGTTTTTAGAGGTATTTAGAATGTCTTCTTGAAGAAACCTTTAAATGGACTACAGAATTGCACGACTGCACGGATGGCGTAGTGGTTTAAGCGGTCGCCACGCCGCTTACTTCTACGCTGAGTTTTGGGTTCGATCCCCACATGGGACGACACTTTGTGCTTTGGTATAAGGAGCAAACTAGCAGACGGGTCACTTGATGGTAAATGAATACCGCCGCCCATGGAGACCTGCAACTCAAGAGACACAAGTGTGTTACCACCTTTAGAGTGCCCCCTTCGCCCTAGAATGAGAGTAGAAATTTTCTCATCAATATAAAAAAAAAACTCCTTTACGTATTGCCTAAGAATTTTTTTTTTATATATTTTTTTTTCCGTGCGGAAATCCCCTCGGATACCACCTGTCGGTGGCATGTCGGGGAGCAATTTTATCACCCTGCTTATTTTTTATTTACTGTTATGTAATGATTATTGTGTCTCTTAGTAGCTTTTTATATATTACCTACTGGATTACTCGTAGACGACTGGACCAACACGAAAAAAACATTTTTTGTTTGAAGTTTTATACTTTTCAATCGGGCCCATTGTCGCCAAGTCAGGATTTGAAAGTGGATCAGAGAGAATTCTTGAAATATTACACATTTAAGGTGTGCTACCTCCCGCACATTTAGTTTAACTAAATCTCTACGTATACACTCACTTTTTTTCGCAAATTATTAATCTGTTCCAAGGGGCGTACACTCGCATTTTGTTCTGATCTGGAATTTTCTAAAGTTTGTACTAGGGATGGCATTAAATCACAATCGCATGTGATAAGTCATATCACCTGTAACTAATTCACAAAACCATTGCGAAATATTATTATTATTAAGCACAAGACTCGCGAAAGGTCTAAATCTTAAAGAAATGGTCGTAATCTTTGATAAAAGGTTTTGATTGATTTTAATGGCAATTATCTTTGTCTATGACGTAATCACAATCACATGACAAATCGCAGTGACTAAAACCAATCATTTGATCAAATTAATGTGATTTAAAAAACAATTTCCATGTCTAGTTTGTACACCAAACTGCTACAGGTCAGCAATGGCGTCATCTAGAATTTTTACCCAGCAACGCGCGCGAATGACAATACGAGTATTGTTGATATTGCCTAGTAGCGCCACAATTTGTTCTTGTGTCGGCATAAAACATTGCATTAATATGATTAATTTCATATTTTCACGTGAAAATTGAACAAACTCATACACAGCAATTCAGTTTTATTTATCACCCGATTATATTTTAACCTAATATCACAAGAACATTTAACAAAGATATTCGAAAAAATATTAGAACAGTGTGTTCCTAATTTCAATAGTAATTATTGTTTTTTTTTTTTATTGTAACAGTATTTATGGCCAGACTGTGTATTAATAAAATTGGCTTTTTTTTAAATAATTAAGCTCACTAGTGTGGATCATGCATAATAGTAAGCGGGTTCCAGAGCCTATAAATTAAGAAATTTATTGTTGTCACACAATATGTTGCCAAATCTATCCGCCTCTCCTCTGGAATTCTTTTAACATTATTTTCTAATAATTTTTTTTAAATTGCTACAGCATTCCATCACTTTTCGTTACCATTATATACAATAACTGGTGATCCGCACCGGCTTCGCACGGGTGCGATATAGATTTCCACTAATAATGTGGTGTTAGTGTGGAGTAATTAATTATACTATTATTATTATAACTATAGGACATCTTTATATGTACAAAAAAGGTCCCAAGGATAAATCAAATCTATTAACTTCATATTATGTATTCTTCAATGTAACAAAATTTGAATGTTTCAAGGTTGGTCGGATCAGGAGTACCCCAAAACTGATTTTGTATAGAGTCTAGAAGAATAGAATTAGCTGTTGAGGTATGTAATGCTTGAAATTCTAGCACATAAATGTATTGTATCTTAGAAAAGTAAGTAAGTCGTTGGACAAAGCAAGTAACTACTATTACTAACAAGAGATCGCTTGGGTGCTCGAAACACTCGTACTTGTGTAAAATGCCTTTGACTAAATTAAATATTTCATGACGGAACATCCAAAACCAGTTTTTATATTCTAATGTCGATTCATAGAAAGAATAGGTAAGCGATATTTGATTGACCACAAGTGGATTTTCTAAATAATAGGAAAAGACAATTATAAAAGTCATTAAGTAACGAGGCTCATCGGTCACAAAGTTATGATATAAAATGAAACCAAACAAATTATCACTCATAATGTTTTTTGAAATCAAAATGAACGCTTTACAATTGGTAAGTTTAAATGCATATAATACATAAACTCTAAATATTTCAGTTTAAGTACTTTCTTTATTTAATTCATATCATTTTTATTGGTAATCTTTTTTTGTTTGCAAAAAGTGGTTTGAACCAAAAAAATAAACATACTTCACCAAAATGTTTTGAAATAATACGAGTAAGCCATATTTATTTACTACTTCAGGTAACCGTGTGGGGTATCATAGCCGCCGCATATTGTCTGCCAATGCCGCAAACGCAGACATTAGTTCCCGGTGTATTTATACCAGCGGATGCCTTCAAAAACCTTCAAGATCGAGCCAATGCTAATGACAGGAATTCCCCTCAACCGACATATAATCCAGGATATCCACCGAATACAAATTCTCCAAATATTCAACTGAGCGGAAATCAAGGAAATCAACTAAATGCAAGTCCCTCTAATATTCAACCAAACGGGAATCAGGTATATCAACCAAACACAAATGTACAAAACTCTCTACCACTGGCGAACCAAGGATATCAATCTAATGCAAACGTTCAAAGTTCTCAGCCGATGACAAATCAAGGATTTCCAACCAATGCAAATCTGCCTAACTCTCAACCAAGCGTAAGTCAAGGCCAACCTAATGCAAATCTACCAAACCCTCAACCTATGCCTAATCAAGTTTATCCACAGAACTCAAACATTCAAAACCTTCCATCAAATGGCAATCAAGGATCTAAACCTAACGAAAATGTACAAAACCCTCAACTAATATCCAATCAAGGCTATCAACCAAACACAAATTTTCAAAACGCTCAACCACTTACTAATTTAGGATTTCAACTGGCAACGAACATACAAACCCAGCAGCCAAGCAATCAACCCTTAATAACATTTCGAACAGCACCAGAAGTAAATCAACTGGGTTCAAGCAATCAACCACAGCAGCCTTTCATAGCTGATCGCATATCTGGACCAAATTCCAATCAAGTAACTGTCCTACCGTTAAATCAACCGACTGTGCTTCCGATGAATCAACCAAATGTATTTCCGCAAAATCAAATAACGACAGCACAACCTGGTCAAGCAATTATATATGTTCAACAACAACAGCCAAATCAGCAAACAATTTTCGTACCGCAATCAAACCAGCAAGCACAGCAACCTTTAGTGTTTAATCAACCGCCTAACCAAGGATTTGGAATTCAGAATGGACAGCTTAGTCAACCGACTAAAGTTGTATTTGCTAACCCAACTTTCGGCAACCAGGTCCAGAACCAAAATTCTAACTCTGTGTACACGTTAATTCCATTGAATGGACAGAATTCTAATTCTAATACCGGTTCCTTTTTGTTCCCAATACAATCTGGAGGATCTTCCCCTATCCTGATCAGATCTGGATATTAAAATTGATTAAAATTTTTGACAAGAGTAAATTAACTAACTATGTATTTATAATAGTGAATAAAGTAAGAGTGTAAAAAATTAAAGAATAAAAGTTATGAAACATTTTTGTATTTCATTTCATTCAATTTATAATGATATATTATTATAGTACGACACAAATGGGATGAAATTAAAAACGAGGGTATCACCTTCGCGTATGTGGCAATACCGCTAGAACTACTCAACTGGTTTTGATACTTGATTTTATAATTTATTAACCTAATTTTTATTTTTATTACTTATCGATCTCCTAAAATTTGGTAACACCTTATTAGCATTTCGCTGCCAAATTTGATAGACAATCTTGTCAGAGACCGTGCTGGACATAAGCCATTTAAAAACTTTTATTATTTAAGGGTGACGAACATAGTAGTGCTAAGTTGCATATATATAGTATGGTATAATAGGAATTAATATATAAATAAATAAATATAAAAAATACCTAAGATTTGGTAAAAAATGGTGTAAAATAATAATAATAATAATAAAAGTAAAGTAAAAAAGTAAAATAAAAATATAAAAGGCTAACACTTTTGAACATAACCAAAAAAAGAAACAATTTTGATCCATATTTTCTCCGTTTATTTTTTTTTTACCATGTTACACTGAAAATATTGTTCTAAATCAGATTTCCTGTCCTATAAATTTTTTTCAAGCCAGTTGAACGACTTTTATGTGTAAGTCCACTATTTTTCAAATCCGGACCACTGTGCGTCGTCCGCACCAACGTGGATAATTAAATTGTAAATATAATTGTATAATGTTTTTCCTATGTTTTCTTTTTTTTATATATAACTGTATGTAAATAGTTTGGCAGGCGATATTATTTTATTATTTGACCGGAACAGGATTATTGTTATTCAGGTTTTTGTGAGAACTTCTAACTCTTGTGATATGGATTCTTGTAAGGAAAAATAATGTCAACAATTTGGTTACAATATATGTAGATTTTTATTTTGGTGGTCAATTTTAGTAATAAATACAGGCTTACGAAGTTCCTTCTCTCCAAGTTCTACTAATTAACGTGTCAACATTTTCTATTATTAATATTTCAAATTTAAGAAATTAAAATATGCTACCGAAAGTCATGCAAGTAATGATATGTTTGAGACGTTTGATATGAGATAAAGTTAAATTGATACACATTTACACTGTTACTAAATAACAAACTAGTTTTTAAAATACCTAAACCTAATGTTTATAACAAGCATTGCAATTAATATTATATAGCTACTACATCGTTTATTTTAACGATAATTGATACCTAACTACTGATACTTATTTAGGTGCTTACCTAATCATTTGGCAGGTTGCTAGCTTAATTAGACACAATGAAGTTATCTAATCATATCTACGTATTTACGGATTGCGATATCAAATTATTGCTTTAAGAAATGCATTCAAATTTTTTAGATAGTTATTTTATTATCTTTTTTCATATAGAAGACGATGACTAAGATAAAATAACTTTTTTTTAATATTTATGAACTTGCAAATGAACTAGGTTTTCATTTATTTATTTAACATAAGGCTTACCAACTAAAATACATACTAGATATTTCACAAGAAAACATTCATACAAGTATAATATATGTGTATGCTTTTAAATTAAAGGTGAGCACAGCATTTTCCATAAGTTCCATTTTCCATACATGTAGGTTTCAAAATTAGATCTACCTTAACAAGAAAATTATGGTTAGATAAAAAACTAAAAGAAAAGCATATCACAATCAACTAACTTACTATAATACTATACTATATATTGTTTTTTTAATTGTAGCTGTTTTTTCGGAGAAAATGTCTGTCTATTTTATTACAAACAGCCTTATATTTTCCGAGGATATAGGACAGAGGTGTGTTGCTCCCATAATTGTTACGACTAGTTTTAATTACAAACGGCTTATAGTTTACTAATCTAGCAGAGGGTCTGGGTATGTTAATATTTATTTTGTATATTAATGGCGTACAATCTACCCCATGATTATATAACTTTTGTAGAAACAGTAAACCCAGGTAGTCTCTCCTCCAATACAATGGTTTCATATTGAAATAATTAAGCCTCTGTTTATAATGCTTGACAGCATGCCGAATACCAGATGCAACAGACAGCCTCCTCACAAACTTTTTTTATATGCTTTCAATGCGTTGGATATTTTTTTTTTTTTTAATAATCAAAATGTTTATTTCATCTCCACAAATTACATTTTGTTTTATATTTAACAGTTGACAGGAAAACTGTCAAGAAATTTGCAATTTGTGGGAGATCTGGAGTCTAAACTAAGCCGAGGCCTGTACTATAGATCTCCAGGCCCCCCATTACATAACACTTAGCAGATTTGTCAACATGTCAAAAGCGTACTAGAGTGTGTGAATGAGTAAACAGTAAAAAGATTTTGCATTAAAAATATAGAATAGAATAGAATAGAATAGAATAATCTTTATTGTACACCAATTCAGGATATTATACATACAATAGTATTCAAGGTTAATGACCATGTACAAATGGCGGCCTTATCGCTAAAAAGCAATATCTTACAGGCAACCTTTGGATGGACAAATAGACTGTAAATAGGTAATTTCATGGGCAGATTTGGTGAGAAAAAGTGTAAAGGAAACTAAAAACAAAAAGAATAATATTTATACAGCACAACAGCATTCCTTTGACAATTACAAAACAAAGTAGTGTCAATTGTATACAGCAGTCAGTCCCAGCAATACCTACTTATATAAATACAAGTAAATACTAACTATAAGGATTATATAATACATAAACAAATACATAAACTCTACCATTCATTTGCAGAGGAATACAGCAGATAGGATATGTTATGTAAATAATAAATTAAAATGACAGGTAGTGTTCTTTGACCATTTTTTTAAAGGTAGATAAAGTTTTTGCACGTTTTATAGGCATTGGCAAAGCATTCCATAGTCGGACAGCCTGTACAGTAAACGACTTATCGTAAAACGTGGTACAGTGAGATGGTACTGCCAGTTCCAGAGATTCAGATGACCTCAGGGTCCTCGAATGTGTGTCACCAAGGAAAACAAATCGTTCCTTTAAATAAGTTGGAGTAAACGGATGAAATATAATCCTATAAAGAAGGGAAAGAATATGAGCATTCCGTCGAAGGCGAATTGGGAGCCACTTAAGCTGATTGCGATATTCAGATACATGATCATATTTGCGCAATCCAAATATAAATCTTATACAAAAGTTTTGAAGGCGCTCAAGTTTATCTAGTTGCTCCTCCGTGATATCGAGATAACTGACATCAGCATAGTCGAGTATAGGAAGGAGGAGGGATTGTGCAAGCGCAATTTTAGTTGCCGTTGGGAGAAAATTGCGTAGTCTTCGCAAGGATCCCGCCGATGCAAACAGTTTTCGACTGACCTCTCGCAATTGGGGGCCCCAGGATAAGGTATTATCAATGTAAATCCCTAGATTTTTAACACAAGTACTCATTGGTAGTGCAGTACCGTTGAACATTATATTCGGTAATTGTGACCAGTCTATTCTTGATACCATCCCGGGACTGCCCACAACAATAAGTTGGGTCTTAGACGGATTCACTACAACTCCATACTCATTGCTCCAGTCACACACGCGCGCCAGGTCTAGACTAATAGCTGAAAAGGCTTCAGATAATTGATGTAACGGTGCTTGTGTATATATTTGAAAATCATCTGCATAAAGGTGGTAGGATGAGGCTAATGACTTAGTGATAGAGTTTATAAATATAGTGAAAAGTAGAGGAGATAAAACGCCACCCTGTGGGACGCCAGCAGACGTTTTACACCAAGATGAAAAAGATTCTTCAAGGCGCACACGCTGCCTTCGACCAAACAGGTAACTTTGAAACCAATCAGTTACTGTTGGAGATATGTTAATAGAGCGCAATATGGCCAGCAAGATGTGGAAATCTACACTATTAAAAGCATTGCTAAAGTCCAGTAAGGAAAGAACTGTGAGTTTTTTATTTTCCATTCCAAGCCTGATGTCGTCAGTAACATTGATCAACGCACTTGCCGTACTATGACCCGCACGAAAACCTGACTGGAGAGGACTTAGGAGTTGGTTTTTATTAAGGAATGAATTTAACTGGATGTGAACAAGACGTTCAAGGACTTTTGAAAGGAAGGGCAATATGGAAATGGGGCGATACTCGGAGAAGGATGCGGGATTCTTCTTTTTAGGTAGTGGGATAAGTAGTGCTTCTTTCCATGCCTCCGGAAAAGTACTGGCAAAAAGGGAGTAATTTAGGATATGGCATATTGTAGGTAACAGTTCATCAAGAATTGGTTGGATCATGTTACGGCTTATGCAATCGTTTCCAACAGCATTGGAATTTATGGACATAATACACTCTTTAACACCACAAGCAGTTAATTGATTAAAACAGAACGGTGAGTAATTAGGAGCTGGAAGCGTGGAAAGATATTGTAAGGTATTTGCCTTACTGGTCTGGTTAAATTGAACCGAAGAAGAGAAATGTTGATTTAGCAACTCGATGTCGATTTGGTTGGAATCAGAATGTGAATATGACTTACCAACTCCCAATTTTTTGAGAAACTTCCAAATTTTTGCCGGGTCTCCGTTCTCGACCGAATTGTGAATGTATTGGCGTTGTGATTTCCTACAAGCCTTACTGCAGAGATTTCGGATGGTAATATATTTTTCTCGGTTTATAGGTGTTGGCCGAGATTTAAACTTACTTTTGGCTACAGCTTTTTTAGCTATTAAAGCTTTTATATCGTCTGTTAGCCAAGGTGAGGGTAAATGTTTAAGCCTGACAGCCCTGACCGGCGCATGTATATCGTAGAGGCTGGTTAGCTTAGCATTAAATAAATTGATTTTTTCATCGATGGAATTCATTTCTACCAGCAAACTCCAATCGATTCCAGCAGCATCTCGTCGGAGTGTTTCGAGATTCATGTCATTAAAATTGCGCTGCATAAGGATTTTGGGTTTAGGTTTGGGAGGGCGTAGTTTATACGAAAGGAATATCAGGTCATGGTAGGAAAATTCATCAGCTGAGCACTGTCCATGCTTAGCTACTGCATTTAACGAGGAAACGAGTATAAGATCTAGAAGGGACGGAGTAGAATTAGGAAAGTGGTGAGTAGAATTCAAAGGGAGAATAGACATATTATAAGACTCGACTGTACTGGTAAGGGAGGAAGAGCGATGATCATTTTTTATCAGACATGTGTTAAAATCTCCCATGATAATACAGTGATGGTAAGTGGGTGTAAAACAATCTAATAATGATTCAAATGAGGGCAGAAAATTTATACGAGAGGAGGGAGAATAGTACACACCAAGTAGTAATTTGATGTGAAAGAGCTCCAATTCCAAGAACAGATGCTCACCTGCGTTTGGTGGTGGTGGTTGCGGTGACAAATCTATGATACGATGAGGAATATTATGACGTAGGTATATGGCAACACCTCCACCCACACCATTCGCCCGATCATTTCTTATCAATTGGAAGCCAGGAAGGGAATAAGACGTAGAGGGAAGACATGGTTTTAACCATGACTCCGAAATAAGGATTGCATGAATACTTTTACAGTCAAAGGTAGTCAGCATCTCTGGGAAATGGGCCGGAATACTCTGTGCATTAATGTGGACTACATTAAAGTTCCTGAGAACATCCGAAAAATGTGCCTGTATTGTGTCAGAAAGTGAAGGTATACTCACGAAGCTTCCATTGTGACTGCTGGCTGATTGAAAACTATCGTCATCACTACTGTTGCTTGAGCTTATCATCGTAGCTGCTGCAAATCTATCGATTTATGTATATATATTTCCACAAATAAATATACTTACAGGATAACGATAAATATTATAAGTCTTTTTGACTATTTTGTCCACCCGCCAGTTGTGTTACTCAGTAAAGTAAAATTTCAAAATATTTACAAATCCAAGCCTCAACATTAAGAAACTTAAAACAAAAATAAATAAAATAAAAATTAAACATTCAAATAAAATAAACAAGATGGAGATTTATCACGCATCATGCTATACCTGGTAGTTAATTCTACTGATATGATAAATCAATCGAAAAAAAAAATACAAAACAAACTAAACGAGAATGTCAGTAGCAGAAAGAATAACTACCACTACTACTACTAAATACTACTAGAATAAATGTGTCACAGATCGTATTCTGTCAAACTGTCAAGTTAATCAAAACAATCTACCTTGAGTTTGTTCATTTTGAATCAATTTAGATTAGAAAAGTTGAGGTATTTCAATATTATAATAGTTTTTATACTTAACAGCTTGTACACTAAAACAAAAGACAACTTTAAATTCAGGTAGCAAGAAAACTATTAACTAAGTTAATAACTGAACGTTATGCAATAATCGAAACAAACATGCGGCATCTATTTCCTGTTTACGGCTCGGCGACTGGATTTCACCGCAGCTTTTTCGGCTGGAACTGCCTTCTGCGTGTCACAATCAAGCCGATTAAGTTCACTGAGGGAGACTATGCGATGCCGTGTTCCCTTAGGGTCGAGGACATAGATATGACCCTCACGTGTCCAGCACTTGGAGACACCAAACCGCTCACGTGCAGCCATAAAAACCTCATGTCTGGTTCTGGTTATGAATTCAGACAAAGTGACACCAGACCCCTTGAGTTTTGTTTTAGCAAACCATAATTTGTCCCGAACGGTTGTAAGTTGGAGTTTGACTAGTATAGGTCTTGGTTTCTTAGCAGCAGTAGGTCTGCCCATTCTGTGGCATCGCTTTATGTCACCTTTTGAGAAACCCTGTACGTTAAGATGGCCTGTCACAACATTCACAACCGATTGTGCCGTGTCTTCATCATTATCCTCAGGAACTCCATGCAACAATAACATTTTCCGACGAGTACGCATCTCCATGCTATCCACCTGATGAGCCAAAAACTCAATTTGACTGCGTAAGCCAGAAAAGGTGCTCATGACAAAGGCTTTGAAACCTGCGAAATCAGATGTCAGTGATGCCACAGTTGGTGTGCTGCTAGGGTTTTTGGCACTCCTCTGCAGCTCTGTTTCGAAGGCAGCCATGCGTTCTTCAATACCCGCCATGATTGTCGCAAAAGAGTCCTTCATGTTCATGTTCATTTCAATGTGCACGGTGGTTGTTGTGATTATATTTTATAAGAAGTATATTTGAGAGGAGATAACACTTCACTGGTAGGTGTATTATATCAACATTTAAATTGTTATTTAAAAATGTTAATAACAACTACTTATATATTTAAATTAAAATAAAATGCAGACACTTAAAATTTTTGTTGTTGCTGTCTCAACTACCCACAATGTCACTCAATATATATCAATATATATACGATACTACTTCAATATATATACGAATGGTTGCGCTGTGAGGGCGTGTGTGTGTGTGTGTGTGTGTGTGTGTGTGTGTGTGTATGGGCGTCTGGTGTGTGGGTGTGTGTGTGTGTGTGTGGGTGTGTGTGTGTGTGTGTGTGTGTGTGTGTGTAGCGTGTGTGCGAGGATGGTTAGGACTTGTACTTTTCTTTTCTTTTTTTTTTTTTTAGAGTATCAATTTTGCTTAAATTTTCGTCCGTGGTATGTAGATAGGTGTATAAATAATAAGCATAAATAAATGTGTTATAAATTAAGTAATACCTATAGTGATATACAAAGTTTAATGTCAGGAGTGTAACATATGCATAAGTATACATATACAAACTCATACGTACACGTAATGAACATATCAATCTATATTCTTACATCTAAGATTTTTTCTGTTTCCGAGTAACTAAGCTTCAGTAACCATTTTTGAATTATATTTTTGCATTCGGTTTTACAAGAGTTGGACAAGGGAATTATTTTGTTTACTTTGTTATATAGCATACCTCCTCGGTATGATAAAAACCTTTGTGCAAATGAGGTATTTACGGTAGTAGGCTCACATACTGCATAGTTTCTTCTAGTCTGAGCTATGTACTTTCTTCTGTCTTCCGACAAGTCAGTATGTTTATGAAGCACAGATAGCATTATATAAAGTTGGCGTACAGTGAGGACCTGTGCTTCGTCGTAAAGCTTAGAAGTTGGAAATAGCCGAGGTTTTGATAGGCTTACTTTCAGTATCATCCTTTGAGCTCTTTCGAGGGTTATCATTTTGGTTTTACAAGCTCCTCCCCAGGTAGTGATGCAGTAGGATAGTATAGACTGCACTAGGGCCTCGTATACCAACCTTACAGTCCGCTTGTCAGCTACGCCGCGTAGTGCTTTAAATATATATGTTAGTTTTCGTATTCTATTGGACAGTGTTTGTATGTGGTTTTCGAAATTTAAATTAGCGTCAACTTCGATTCCCAGGTACCTAATACATTTTGTAGGGGTAATTTTGGTGCATGTACAGTTTGGAGTAGGAGGAGAATTACATTTATGCACATATATATTATTGGTAAGATCGGCTATTTCCCTTCGGTTTTGTATAGAGAACACAATGAATTTGGTCTTATCTTCATTTAAGGTAAGAGAGTGAACTATTAGCCAGTGACAAATCGTGTTAAATCCTTCCTGTGCAAGATTAAAAAGTTCATTCCATGAATCTGCGTAAAAGGTAAGAGCTGTGTCATCTGCATAAGCCGAGATGCGGCAGTTTTTAATGTTAAGTAAGCAGAGCTCATTGATATAGCAGATAAAGAGTGTTGGGCCGAGAATACTACCTTGCGGCACCCCAAATGCAATTGGCAATTCGTCACTAATGTTGTCACCGATTTTCACGCATTGGGTTCTATTATGTAGATAATTGGACAACAATGCCAGTGGGATGCCTCTTATGCCATGAGCCTCCAGTGTCTCCACAAGGCAGGGGACAGAAACAGTGTCAAAAGCCTTTGCAAGGTCGAGAAATATAGTCAAGCATTTCTTTTTATTATCTAGTTTAGATACCAGAAAGTTGACAAGGTCAAGTACAGCATTGTTGGTTGAGCGGCCTAACCTAAACCCATATTGCGAGTTCGAAAGTAGATTGCCGTCTTCTAGGTATTTAATAAGCCGAGTGTTAATAATGCGCTCAAATAGCTTCGATAATGTAGTTAAGATTGCAATAGGTCTATAGTTACTTACACTGCACCTATCACCCGCCTTGTGTATAGGAAGCACTACAGCTCTTTTCAATGCATCCGGAAAAACCCCAGCCTCTAGACAGCGGTTTATCAAATCAGTTAGAACAGGTGTTATTGCATTGGATGTAATTTTGAGACTTTCGGCACTGATCTGATCCCAACCTGGCGCACAATCACTTCTTAGCTGCTGAATTATTCTCTCAACTTCTCCGTCGTCGGTTGGTAGAAGAGTAAAAGATTTTGCAGGGGGCTTAATTACTTTTTTTAAATTGGGAAAGCGAGCGCGCACAATCGTATCCGCTAGACGTTCACCGATACTAGAGAAATATTCATTTGTTTTGCAAACCGCTTCTTTAGGATTGTCAGCGATTGTTAAAAGATGTTGTGGCTGTTGATTTTTGTTACTACTGTTAGTAATTGTTTTAACGGCGGACCAAAGCTTTTTTGCATTATTTTTAGACAATATTAGTTGATCTCTCTCGTACTGTTTTTTCAGTTTTTTTAATAAATTATTGCAATAGTTTCGATATCTTATGTACGATATTTTCAATATTTCATTGGTTTTATCTGATTTTAATTTTTTGTGCATTCTATCCCTTGTGCGTATACAACGTAACATACCAATAGTTATCCAGGGTTTTATTATAAATTTATTTCTAGGAGTTAAGTGTTTTATCGTATTTTTTGCAATTAATTGCTGCATAATAGTAATGAAATTAGTCATTGCAGTATTTAAATTTGTTTCCTGATAAACTTTGGCAAAGTTATATTTGTCACAGTCGAATTTTAGTCGTTCTTTGTCAATTTTACAGATCATTTTTAGCTTTGTAGATTTATTTATAGCAACGTCAGCTTTTAGACTAAATAAGACTGATTCATGATCCGTGGATATTGTTTTGATATATAGGATACCACACAATAGAGCAATACTCTACATTACTGCGTACTAGAGCGCAATATAAGGTTTTTAGAGCTTTTATACATTTGAATTGTCGAGTATTACGATTTATGAATGCTACCATTTTATTACATTTGTTGTTTGTGTTGTCTACATGTTTAAAAAACCTCATTTCAGAGTCAACCGTGATACCCAAATCCTTGATCTCATTGACGATTCTCAAATTCTTGCCATTCATGTTATAAGCGGTATCGAATTTTTGGCGTTTTCGTGAAAACTTTAGGTTAGGAAACGTGGCAACTTTTAGGTTAAATGCTCAAAGTCAAAATGATTGATTTTTATTTCATAGAATTGCTTAAAAGTTCTTGACAACGTGTTTGTTGAGTTAACAAAGTCAATATTTATTTATTATAATAACTATAATATAATAACTATAAACTAAAACCATAAAAGGAGTAAAAAAAAAACCTAGCGCAGCATACTGTAAATAAAAAAGGATTATTACTAGCCATTACTTAGGATCCATTGACAGACAGTTTATAGTTATTATAATAAATAAATAAATACACTTTCTAATACCATTTAGGAATGGCATGCAACACCTAGGAAAAGAAATGAGCGTAATTCCATGGCATGCAATGCATATACAATTTTAGGACCAGAGTAGAGATGGACGATATACATCGATTTATTTAAAACACTCGATGTATAGTAACGATGCATCGTATTAAACCGATGTATTGTTAATACTTCAACATCGAATCATCGAAAAAAAACATCGATGTATATTTTAAATGTCCATCTCTAGACCAGAGCAAGTTTTTTTTAGAGATGGACATTTAAAATATACATCGATGTTTTTTTCGATGTAATGCATCGATCGGTCACATCGATGGTAATACGATGTATTGAGAAATACATCGATGTTTCTTAAACATCGATTATTTTCGCCATGACGTGTTTTAGGTTAGGTTAGACCAAAAAAAAAAAAAAGGCCTTAATAAAAAAAAAAATTTAATAAAAGTAGGAAATATATTTATTCAAATTCAAAATCACACAACCAACACATTTTTCTTTACATATTCCAATATTTTTTGTCAATGCCATGTAAAAACAAAAGTTTACTTAATCTCTTCCCCTTCAGTCGGTTCCTTCGTTCAATTCAGCGAGTATTTATTTAAAGTGAATTCATAATCTAGTATTTTCACATAATAAAAATCAAGTTTAATTTAATTTTCCCGCGAACAAACGAATAATACTAGTCGAACGACCTACAGCGTTCCAACGGGCGAATTAAAAGAACCCCGTTCAATAAACTATAGCTATTTGGCGGCTATACAACACTATACTCATTCATAATTTGCTTGGTCGATGCATCGAATAAAAAACATCGATATATATTCGATGTTGAAGTATTAACAATACATCGGTTTAATACGATGCATCGTTACTATACATCGAGTGTTTTAAATAAATCGATGTATATCGTCCATCTCTAGTTTTTTTTTCTTACCGGCTCGAAAAGACCAAAATTGGATTTTATCTGTCCCGGGGTTGCAGGGGGTTAAATCAAAAATTCATCTCGAAATTATTAATTATAGGAATGCCTGAACTTGCTGGACAATAGTTCATTGACAGAATATTTTACAAGTTTATTAGTTCGGAATAGTATGTAATTCTTGGTTTCATACATACACGCCTCACTTCCTACTACTAGATACAACAACATCAACAACTCAATGTCATTTTTACTTTTATCATTTTATAATACGGAAAAAAAACTAAAGTATATTAAATATGTAGTATAATAATATTCTTAAATAGTGTAGTATATATTCAGATCTATGATCTCTAGGTATTATATGCGCTGTAGCTAATTTAACTGCTAAATTCAATAACTAACGCGGATATAACGCCATCTTTTAACGGAAATATAGACTAAGTACTCACTAAAGCTACTAAAACATCATCGTTGAATTTATGGTAAATAAAAACATACAGTTTATACTTAGTAGTAGTGTAGTTAGTATCCCATTAATTTTGGGCATTAAACATTTTGGTGTTTCCATTTCAAACATAGTGCAATTTCTACATTAGTCGATATAAAATGAAAAATTAACAAAAATCTTTCCATTATGTCAGGCAATTGTTAAATAGAAATGTCAATAATATTGACATTTTCTGTTGAACATCGCAACACTAGTGCTCATATCACAGTGCTTCTCAAACCAATATGGTGGTTATCGTCGTAGTTGTCATTTCCGCGGTGTAGAATTGTTTAATATAAATAAAGCATTGATAAATCACCAAAATGTCGTCTACAGAGCCGTCCCAGAACAAAACATGGGAACTTTCCCTTTATGAACTTCACCGAACATCACAGGAGGTGATAACAGACGCCACTGAAATAGCAGTGTCCCCCCGCAGCTTGCACAGTGAATTGATGTGTCCTATATGTTTAGATATGCTCAAAAAGACCATGACGACAAAAGAATGCCTGCACAGGTTCTGCAATGATTGTATTATAACTGCATTGCGCTCAGGGAACAAGGAATGCCCGACATGCCGAAAGAAATTAGTATCTAAGAGGTCCCTAAGGCCGGATCCTAACTTTGATTTGTTGATATCTAAGATATACCCTAGCAGAGACGAGTATGAGGCTCATCAGGAGCGCGTGTTGGCTAAACTAAGCATGTCACACTCCCAAGCATCATTAGTAAATTCAATTACAGAAGGAATTAAGTTACAATCTCAAAATAGACCTCAGAGGTCAAGAAAGAACCAAGAAGAGAATACTAATACCCCTAATGCAAATGGTATCGCAGAAACGCCGACACAGAACGGTGGTGGTACAGTTCCAGCTCCTAAAGATGGGACCTCTTCTACTGGTAACCCTACACCGTCTGTGCAGTCAACATCTAACCCAGCGTCTGTGAGAAGTACGCCGTCTCCAGTGCCCTCCAATTTGAGTTCAGTGTCAAAAAACACCAGTACCACTAAAAGGGCAAAATCTATTCTGACATCAGAAAGAAGTGAAGAGAGTGAGTCGAGTGATGGCAGGTAATTAGATTATGACTTTTATTTCTATGATAATATTATAATTAGGTCATTTCAGTAGATACTCATATATATGGTGGTTATATACATATAACCACCATATAATGAAACTCGAAGAAAATAATAATCACAGAGTAATACATATATTACACAGGCTGTGGTCTAAGCTTATGACCAACGCCAGTAGGATAAGTACAGTACCTTAAGATATTAAGAAACAATTTTCTTCAATATTTCACATAAATATAAATTTATATTATTGTTAATAATGTTAACTTGTCAATTGGTTGGTTGTGTAATTGATATTAAGTTGAAATCACTTCAAGTGACATTAATAGTTTAAAATGGGTCATAGTTAATGATTTGACCAGTTCTGGGCGTCTATCCTTTAATATCAACCAACAAAATCATAGGAAATTAAAAAAATTGTCCTGAAGGCAGAGAGGGAACAGACAGTAAGTAAAGAGAATTATGACATTAGAGACAAAACATTCGTTGCAAAAGGACAGCATTACAAAGATGCGATGAAAGATGATGATGAATGATGAGAAGGTTATAATTATCATGAACTTTTTCCTAGCTGCCCATTTTAAACATGACATTGTAAGTAAAACTCCGACTTGTAAAAAAATCTGAAAAGATTTACTTGCAGAAATAAATATCATTTCATTTCAAGGGGGTTTAGCTTGTTTCTTTCCAGTCTGATGGGCTTTTTGACACCAACCCTCTGTGAAAATAACTTTTTCACAACAAAAATGTAGCAGATGTAGTCTTTATGGGGAATCAAGTGAGACTGCAGTAGCCAACACTATGTCCATCCTATGGTTGTGATGAGAATATTTGACCAAAAAATAATGTCACACTATATTCTCTCAAGTAACCATTATTATGGGATGTTTTAAAAAAATTGAGACTTTAATCACTGAAAGACCTGACAACAACACCTCAATTGCCATATGAAAGGGCTTTGAAGATTGGAGGGAGGATTGTGCATTACAATGTACATTTTTTTAAGGGGAATTGAATGGAAATTTAATAATAAAATAAATAATTTCAGATTTATTGAAAAATTTGCAGTCATTTTTGATCAAAATAGTATATTGTTGAAATAATGGAAAATAGTGCACATTGCTATACTTATAAGAGCTAAGCTAAGCTGTAGAATTCAAAGTACCATGAAACATGCATAGACCAATAAGTAATATACACTATCCATAAGAAAAAAACTGTTCTCATTTCAGAACAGAAGGAGAAAATTCAATGGACACAGAAGGTGAAGGAGAGCCATTAAATCCTAACGAGATAGAGCTAGTGTTTAAACCTCATCCAACAGAGATGACCGGTGACAACCATCTGATGAGAGCACTTCGAGATAGCTCTGTCAGATACTTGAAAACTACTGCTAATGCGTCTGGTAACTATTATGACCACAACAGAAATCCTTATTGGCAAAAACAACCACCTACCCATACCTTGCACTTTATTCAGTACTGTTTTGCCCTTGTCTCAATTAGATCTCAAGATTTTGACAATCAGTTGAGATAAACCTCAGCAATAAGATTTTTTTGAATCGAAGGGATCCTATATCTAAGTACCATTTTCTAGATTGTTCCTCAACCATATATTCTCAGCTTGTATAATAATAGTTCTAGATAATCTTACTCTGACTTAGCAGTCTTTGCTATCAACAGTCTCATGTCTTCATTAGTCTTAAATATTTTTAAACAAAAGTGGAACCTTATATTCTTAATAGGTTAATTTATATTCTGTACTGTTAACTTAATTCTTATAGTGTATTCCAATCTTTTACTTCCAGTGGACCACTTAAGCAAGTACTTAGCTATGAGATTAACACTAGACCTCGATGCTGAGTTGCCCGAAGCGTACCGACTCCTTAACTTTTGCATTTACGTCGCCCCAGCGCCCGGTCAGTTTGTACCACTGGCTGGCTCACAGACACTACGCCAGATCAATGATAAGTTCTGGAAGGTAATTATGATAAACTTGTATCATAAAAATAGTGATGGTAAATAATTTGATATGGGATAGTAGATTTTTACATTCTTCTTGAATGCTTCTGTCTTTATTCAGTATTAATATACCCTTAGAAACAGAGAAGTCCTCATGATTACAAGTGGAAATGCTAGGAATAACCAGTCCTAAATATGACAATAGATTGTCACTATAAAAACACTTGATGCTGAAGTCAACACAGTGTCAAATGTAATGAGACTTTCAGGAATTTAACAATAGTTTTCATTATAACTTAACAAATCTCAGTGCGAGTTTATTTTACTTCAAATCGATCGTCACGGTGACTGCGTTCGGTGCTACGATTGGCCTGCACTGAAATCTCCACCAATCGCAACGCTGAATGCACGCGAGAGCGAGTCGATGTGAAATAAACTTGCACTCCACTCTCTGGTGTCTGGACCAGGTAGAGCATGTACTATGAAAATTAAACTACTGTTAAAATACATTTACATTTCTGAAAACATTATATTTTGAATACTGTGATTTATTTAAGTTTGTTTTAAACTTATTAAGGTAATTTTTTACTCACAAACCAACTTTTGCAAATAGTTATTGAAAAGCAAACAACCTACTAGTTTATTTTAACTTAAAATTAGCTCTGAAGGACAATTCTCGTACTAAGAATTCATTTTAAATTCAGTTCTGGTCAACTCTCAATGTCACAAATGTCATAATAGGTATTTTCATAGTAAAGTGTTACTAAGATAAGCAGAATACCGATTCAACTTGCAGTCACAATACAATATAATAAAATTACAGTCAATGTTGTATGTTTGTTACTGTACTACAAAAATACCTTTTATGAGATTTGTAAGATTGAATAGATCAGAACTTTTATTACAAGAATTACCCTTCTAATGGTGCAAAGAGATTGAGGTTTTTACCAAACCAATTCCAATAATGTAGGTCAGTTAAAGATGACATCTGAAAAGCACCTATGAATCTCTGAACTCTGACTACTTTTTTGAGGTAGTTTAGGGAGAGACCCAGACTTATTTTTATTATGAATTTTAGTTCTGACTGGTGAAAGTCTACATTAATTTAAAGTTCCCAATGCTAATGATCCTTAAAAACCTGCATTGATAATAGAAAACGAATAAAATAATATTATGCTTTTCATTCCAGGTTAACAAACCTCTGGAAATGTATTACTCGTGGAAGAAAACTTGAGCTAAGTGCTATTTATATTTAACTAGAGTGGTAAAATGCAGTGATAAAAGTGTACAGATTTTTGTTGATTTAATGGTGATCATGCACTAGATTTATTAAAACCAGACCACTATGTACTAGGTTAGCTCTGTTCATGATTACATGTATGATTACGTAATGTATGATTACGTAACATACAGTAGTGTGTTCATTTATTGCTGTCCCAAGTTACTAGGCTACGGAGGAGATGTCTAGCTGCTTCCATATCATCCACTCAACAGCTTGGAGAACAGGAATTACCTTAATCTTATATATTGTGGACCGTCTTCAGAGTGATTGTTCCACTGTGACCCCAACAACCAAATTGTTAAGGTTATCTGACTGTCTTTGAACTACGTAACCAAAGGTCTTTTTTTTCTGGTGTATTGGAATTATTTCGATTCATTCCAGTCAGTTGGCAACAGAAGTTCCAACAGATCAACGATTTCCATGTTCTACGTCCATCACTCTCCTTGTCATTCTAATATTTTATTTACAACCATAAACATATCTTAGCCTATCTTATTATACACAGTTAGTATACATATGAAAACATATTGAATTACTTTAGTATTGATAAATTTAGGATGAATGACGAAGCGGTCTAATGGGGTGTTTGTCTAGAGCCCTGTTGAAATTTAATACGCCCCTAATTCAGACATAGTATTAGCATGATATAATGGTTATATATTAGGGGTTAAAGTATGAAATGGCCGATTTGTACAGAAAAATTTAAACTTGTTTTGTTATTTATTGAATCACAATATTTACCTTCAGTATGTGCACATTGTTGCCATCTAAACTGAAGTTCATTTATGCCTTTACCATAGAACTCTGGGGATCTAGATTCGACAAACTGTGTGAATGCATACTGCCTCCTGGGAAGAATTTTTCGTATAGAAAAAAATGGCAGTCCATTTTAGCAAGGTCTGGCGAGTACGGAGAATGACGTATGGTTTCTAACTGCAGACTCTGTAGGGTTACAGCGGTTTCTCGTGCAGTGTGAGTGTCTTGCGTTATCATGAACCAATAATGGTAAAGATCGATTCAGAAGTCAGGGTTGTTTCACAGCCAGTTTCGCCATCATTGTTCGAAGTTCGGCACAGTAAACATCTGCTGTTATTGCCTGACCAGACCTGAGAAAGCTATAGTGAATCACGCCTCGAAGAGACCACCAAACACCTTTTCATTGGTAAGCTTTCCTTTAGGGCACTATTGGGGCGTTTGACCTGGGGTCAGCCATTTCAGTTTTTGCTTACGGTTATCGCAAACAATCCACTTTTCGTCAAATGTCACAGTTTGATCCAATATTCTTTCATTTCTGTACCGATTCAACAAGGCAACACATGATTAACACATTTCTTTCCGCAGATCAGTCAAAACATGAGACACCCTTTTTCCATATTTTTTTATCTTATTGATTTGATGCAAATGAGGTAGGGTAACGTTAAACCACGCCGCTAATTCCTGGGTAGTTTAACTCGAATCGGCTTCCACCATCTCCTTTAATTCAGTGTTATTCACCTGTGTGAGCGGTGTTCCACTTGGTTCGTTTCAAGTCGAAGTTTCCATTACGAAAGCGTTTGAACCAATAACGCACGGTGCGTTCATCAGCAGTCTTCTTACCAAACGCAGCGTTGATATTGCGAGCCGTTTCTGCCGCGTTAATGCCACGTCGGAACTCGTATTAAAAAATGACTCAGATTTTCGAAGTATAAATCTTTCACTTCTAAGCTGAATAAAAAGAAAACAATTGAGAGTCAAAAATCGAATGTTGCACATTTTTTAAAAGAAGACCCTCATAGGTATCATGTGAAAAAAAAAACTAAAATCTCACACCATGAAGGTTTTTTTGTCAATTCAAAGTATCTATTACTATACAACGGCAATTTCATACTTTAACCCCTATTATTACTCAAAATTTTAATTGGTGATGGATTAAGTAGGAAGTAGAAAAACATCTTATAACAAGAAAACCATATACCTTATTAAATAAGGGTAACATTGTACATACTTGTCACCTGAACTGATCAATATACACAGACCTTTATCGGAGACTACCATGTCCAAAGTGGATGTTAACAGAGTATATAGTGACGTATAGTGCATGATTGCCATTAACTTTAACATGGTTTTAACATCGAGACATGGACTCCAATGTGATAATGATAAGATATCAATGGAATTTATTTCGAAAATATAAAATTTTATTATAAGTTATGATCTAGTTCTAAGTACTCTATTTTATTTTCTGTATGAATGAAATGTAAGAATATTTTTTTAATGTCACCGTGTAAGGATGTATCTCGTTATATTCTAAAAGATTTTTTGTCGATAGTATCTAAGTTTTAATTAGAGAAGTTATTGTTGTATGTTCTATAGCAATAACATAGATATTTTTACACTAACTTTTGAAGTTATGATACATAACAATATGGGACGCGAAATAAATAATGGTGACGTCACAATAAAGTTGCACGGGCTATGTTCACACACTGTTTAATACTGTTAGTTCCCGATTAAAAAGCTATGTTTTATTATGTGTTAAATGTATTATATTGAATTATTTATTAGTAAAAAATGACCTCTTAAATAAAATTTAAGGATGATTTTGTGATTGCTTTTATATTTTAGAGGAGGTTACTGGCGAAAATAATGAATTGCATATATATATAAAACCCATACATATATAGTAGGCTAAAACCTCCTTTCTAAGGCTCTCCTTAACTCTCTAACACTTAGGCCTCTGCCTATGTCCACCAGTGGACTATTAAAGGCTATTAATGTGATGATATAAAACTTAACAAAAAAATCTCTTGCTCGACCGACGACTTATTAAGTCATTTTCTATATGCCTTGGTTTTTAGCGCCTCAAAGTTTTAGCAATGATTTTTATCAGTTTATTATTTTTTGCATAAATAATTGATCACCTGTGTTAATACTCGGGAAATAGGAATTATAAGATTACATATTGAAAAATAACAAAAGAAGAATGAAATTTTAGAATTAAGGCAGTCGTGATACCATTTTGTCGAGTGTGTAAATGTGAGTAGGTAATATCGACAAAAATTCAGAGTAGGATTTTATTCGTAACAATCAAATTAAATCTATAATCTCAATGAATTTTTTCTGTTTTTTTTTTTATTATTTATTTATGTACATAAGCATTTCCAAACGTAGGAGCCATATTTGTTTATTAATAAAAATAGCAGCTGTATGATGCATATGTAATAATTAAATATGTAATAATTTCAAACCTATAATGTTTTTAAACTTCTCAATTTGAATGGATTTTAATGTCAATGTACATAATGTATGTTTCATTAAATGATGGATAATAATTACAAACTTGACATTTCATTTTTATATAAACCAATTCCTACTAATATTAAGTTAAGTAATAAATAGAAAGCAAACCGTATGACATAAGTGATAACCCTAATCATTTGTGTAAAATATCTTTAAGTCGGTATATAAAAGTTATAAAACTAAGACAGGTACCTACGGAATATCATTATTTTGGTATAATTTTTGACAATATGGGACCCGTCGCTTACACAAGGAAGAGTCGAGGCGCGGACGTACTACCAGGGCCTCAAATCTGCTATTGCATGTCAACTTACAAGCTACTGTCATTCCATTGACACGCTATTGAGATGCCATTGACATCGGTCAAAATGTCGGTATTCTACTAACAAAAATTAACAGTGTCAATAAACTGTCGATGTAGTGACAATGCCTCATCCATGGTGATATGAAAAACATTGCCATATCTGGCAAAACTAAATATATCAATTCCTTTTAAATTTAAAATGTACCGTTTACTAAACTATTACAAAGACATCGACGACATTTGTGTCAGTAGCAGCTCAGTGACAAGTCATCGGGGGAGGCCATTGTTCTTCCACAGTTAGTGGAATAGGAAAAGTGCAAACCTATTCCGACGACATTCCATCGACAGTCTATTGATACCATATTAAAATAGCAGAATTGCCATTTTTGTTGGCCTGTGCGCCGCTTCGAGGTTTTCTTAAAGTATAAATACTTAATACTGCTTTTCGGTCTCGAACCGTTGCCATTTTTTCATTTCTTTCAGTGTGTAACTGCGTTTAGAAGTAAAATTAAGGACAATTTTGAAAGCAATAATTGATACAAGAACGTAATCATCTTCTGATGACGACATATTGAAGGTCATATATCATATCATGTTTCATATTAAAGACATACGAACATCGATTGACATTAAAACATTGAAAATGTTATGACAAGGGATTAAATATAAAGATAGTCTAAAATTACAATGGGTCTACCTGTTCTAATCATGACTGCACATTAATTATTGTATTCGAACACTAAATTTAATAAATGATCAAAAATCTCAACGAGCATACTAATGCACTATTACTTTTGACTATGGTTAGGTTTTGATTATTTATATTTAAACCACCTGAAAAGTAGGCGCCCCGAGAAGTGGAACACCGGCACCTATTTGAAATATACTCATACTAGGCCCTGAGTATTACTAGAGAAATTGAAACTAATAACGCAGCTTGGTTTTGGAACAATGTGAAAATGTACGAGTTAAGAAACGTGTTATCTACTATTCATCAACAGCCTTTAATAGTCCACTGCTGGACATAAGCCTCTCCTTAGAAAGGAGGTTTACTATACCAGTATAAATACTTAATACTGCTTTTCGGTCTCGAACCGTTGCCATTTTTTCATTTCTTTCAGTGTGTAACTGCGTTTAGAAGTAAAATTAAGGACAATTTTGAAAGCAATAATTGATACAAGAACGTCATCATCTTCTGATGACGACATATTGAAGGTCATATATCATATCATGTTTCATATTAAAGACATACGAACATCGATTGACATTAAAACATTGAAAATGTTATGACAAGGGATTAAATATAAAGATAGTCTAAAATTACAATGGGTCTACCTGTTCTAATCATGACTGCACATTAATTATTGTATTCGAACACTAAATTTAATAAATGATCAAAAATCTCAACGAGCATACTAATGCACTATTACTTTTGACTATGGTTAGGTTTTGATTATTTATATTTAAACCACCTGAAAAGTAGGCGCCCCGAGAAGTGGAACACCGGCACCTATTTGAAATATACTCATACTAGGCCCTGAGTATTACTAGAGAAATTGAAACTAATAACGCAGCTTGGTTTTGGAACAATGTGAAAATGTACGAGTTAAGAAACGTGTTATCTACTATTCATCAACAGCCTTTAATAGTCCACTGCTGGACATAAGCCTCTCCTTAGAAAGGAGGTTTACTATACCACGCTGGCCAGACGGGTTGGTAAAGGGTTTGTGTCAAGTTTTCCTTCTCTCTGCAGTGCTGTTGTTCTGCGTAGTTTTCGCCCTTAGTCGGCTCTTACGACACCCACGGGATGAATAGGATTCGGAGATGAGGAGGATTCACACACATGTAAACCTGATTAGCTTAGGTTATTATTTATAATCTAAGCTGATCGGGTGTTTCGTCTATGTCAAACTAGGCAGAACTTATACTATCGTAACCAGGCGGCTGTTAAAGATACTTATATGTTTCTGGATTTATGCATATCATAGATAAAATTACACCCAAACATGAAACAAACATTCGTGCCACAATTATTTGTCCTGAATGTTAATCGAACCCACGACCTGTGTCATGTGTACGCACGACGAGAGAAGAGAATTACTAACCCCCTAAATCAACAGGCTCACCGATTATTATTATTATCCTTTGCTTACTGGTAGGCAGTTAATTTTAGAACAAAATATTATTCAGTTTGTATTAAAGCGCTATCATATAGGCATGTACAATGAAACAACAATAGATGGGCAATTTTGTAATAAATATATAATTTATTTTCCTTGCCACAAACATAAGTACAACAACTTGTGGCTTTATGTATATACATTGTGAGGTCAAACTTTAAATAAGACGTCGTCTTATTATTACACTGGATTTCTTAATCAAACAGCTCTGTTTATGCTCACACAAACATAATTACGTACGATATAATGTATCTACATACCTAATTAGTTGTCATGTGAAGTTGGATTTATTTTATAGATATATATAGCAATATAATATATTGTTACCTATCTAGCTCATTCAAGCACAGCGTGCAGTGAGTATGGAATAAAATTAAGTTTGGTTCAAAAAAAATTAGCACTAAAGTTAGCCTTCAACCAAAATAACGCTCAACAAAATGGACGGATAAGAAAACAGGTACCTATTCATATCCTAAGGTTGAATATAACAGGTTTGAAGACATAAAATTTGTTTTTTTTTCTCTTCAAGCTCCAGCACATAGAAGCAACATACATCTGTGTTGAATAAAATTCACCACACACATAGATTGTGAGCTATAGGTTCTCTATCAGACATCAAGACTTATACATGTTTTTCTTCTGCGTTTATCAATAAATACTTACGCCGTGTTCATTGAACTAATATTACTAGAGTACCTACGTAGTTCAGTATAACTTAATGGCCGTATTCGAGGTTCTTATAACCAAACGGCACGTTTTGTTTTTCAAACTTATTTGCAGTAAAGAGTGGTTCATAGATTGTAGTTTCTAATAAGGCTGTTGAAGGCAATTTAGAAAATTAGTATGTTTACCAGACATTATTAACGTTCTCGCTGAAAAAATAACCTATTATAAGTTTTTAGGTAAATATTAATACCTACTCTAATCTCAATATGATATTGCCTCCAAAAACTATTGTTAATATCATTACAATCGATTACAATTCGCAACACTTACAATGCAGCTGCTGCAGCTGCAGACTTGGCGCGAAATTTCGAATCTAAACTATTTTATTATAAAGCACTGCGTGCTCTGTGCGACTTATTTAGCATAATGTCTTCTAAAGGCGCTATATTCTCTTTTGAGTGCTTTCGTTGCTTCTACCTTTAATAACTTCAAAGCTCCAATAATCTCTTCTTTGTTTTCGGAGTCTCGCGCAATAGTGAGCCGTTCCATCGTGGCAAAATCTATGTCGTCAATCCTGTCTGCCTCGTCTATCAGACGGTCCACGTCTCTAAGGTAACTTCTATAAGATACATTTTCAGCATTTTCTGTATATCCAAGCAATCTTTCGTTGTGTTCCCAGAAATCCAGGGCGCGACGTCCAGCTTTTAACTTCGATGTGTACATGAAGTTTCTAAAAAACCTTCTCCCTTTTTCATCGTTGAGAACATTTTCTATAGTATCCGTAAAACGATCTAAATCAGATTTAGTAATAGTCTCGCTGCCGTCACAGCCGCAAGCGGCAAAACAATTATCCATCTTTGCAACATTGGTGAGGCACCTTGAATATTATCATTATTTGTCACGAATATCGATCTTACGCACATTCACTTTACGTACCATTTTATAAAGCGGTCGCGATACAACTTCAAACTGATTTATTTTTAATAATAATACAGTGGCACACTTCTGACTTTGTTCACTGAATTCACGCTCTTCACGTGCTCTTCACTGAATTTGTTATTACTGGTGAATCACCTGCAGTTATCACGAAGTGAGGTTAACTACAAAAATAGGTCTTATGCGTTGAGCCACGAACTGACTGTTGCCGTGTACGGCGTAAATAAACTGAGATCGTGAGCGGTTCGCATTTCACGAAATGTCACGAAGTTCACGATGACGTTTTGAAGAATTTAGATAACACTGCGCATGCTCAACTTTTAGGACTTTTCAGAAGTTACCGCCTTAATATCACAATTTAATAAAATACACATCATAGAAAACTAATCCGTACACAGGTCTCACACAGGTGTGAATGTGATTTGTATGAATAAGCGCAAGGCAGTTACATCACGTAAGGTAAAAAAATTAGCATGACCTCGGCCGATGACTGTCGTTGTTCATTCATGGGAAATAATATCAACGAGATGGAGCGAAAACAATAGGTCTTGGGCTCATTGCCACTTCCTATTTTATAATGAGACCGGTTCTTTTACTATTAAGTATGTCATGTTAGTTTTATTTGAATGTTTTTTTGAAAATAAAACAAAATTAAAGATTGCGTGTGCTTTGATGACTAGGGATGCAGGATTTAGTGGCTAAGGCAGTCGATACTCATAGAAAAAATACCTAAACAATCCATGGTATGTCTACCATGGAATGTTTGCTGTCGCGCAGGCTCGTCTGTATCAAAACTCAAGCAAGCTGCTTCTTCGTTCGTGGCTTTAATCGATTGTTTGTAGTCGGTACAATAATGTACCGTAGGTAAGTATATTAGATTTTCTAATGAGATTCTCGAATAATTTTTATAGGTACTTAGCTTAATTAATTATTTATACATTTTGCGTTTGAAAATATGGTGGAAAAATTAATTTATTATACGTACCTAGTCTATTCAACTTTTTGGTCTTATACTTAGTTACATATACCATCATTAGGTATGCCAGAAATATTACTACATAGTTACTATTTTTCATTAGGTATCATGCTAATTAATCACTAAGGTTGTGTTGACCCTAGGTTCGAGCACATTCTAGTTATGAACAGAGAGCGTTATAAAAAAAATAGGTATCAGTAAGACTTTAGTTCCTATAGTATTATTCAGAATATCCTTGAATCTGTTTTGAATGCTGATAAAACATAACAATCCACTAAGCATACATAGGAAAATGAAAAGCATCATTAAATCAAAGTTATCACACCGTTTCCTTTCGATGGGCGTAGGTAGGTATGGTAGGCAAAACTGCCGGGTACGGGTATGCAGAGCGTGCACAGCACTCGGGTGGCATATTTACAAGGGGGTGGCAAAATCAGTAGCCACACAAAATGTCCACAAAACGTACCGCTAGTTCGTCCTAAACTGCCTAACCTGGAGAGGGTCTATAAATTTAAATATCTAGGACACTGAGTTGCAGCTAATCTGAAGGACCTTGTAGACATGGAACGAGAATGGAGGACGTTGTGAAAGAGAACTTAAATGATTGTTCGCATTTTTGTCTGTTCAGTACCAGTAAAGGTAACTCTTTTTAAAGCATATTGTACACGCCCTCCAACAATGCGTTCAGGGCGGTGTTAGGGCTGCCCCGTTTCTGCAGTGCCTCGGGCATGTTTGCGGAAGCTCGCACGACTGCTTCCACACCACCATGCGCAAACGGTGCGAGTCCTTGGTGCGCAGGGTGCGGGGCAGTTTCAATTCCGTCCTGGCGATGATAGTGTGCGTTACCCCAGCAAAATAATGTCGAAAATGGTCATTTAAACGTTATAAATAATTAGTTGCTCCCCTTCTGTAATTGTTAAGCACATTTTTAAATTTGTTTCACTTAAACTTTTTTAGTTATTTCAAAAAAACATTTCCTGCTGGGGTAACGTTTGAAACGTTACCGCAGCCAGACATTTTCTTTTTTAATTGTAATATTGAAATAAATTTTAGCTAAATAATTAGTTATCTGGACTAGGTAAATGTTACAATTTATTTGGTATTTGTATTTTCTTCGTCTGCGAAGTTATTCGAGATCCTGCTGGAGTAACGTTTGTGGGTTTGCTGGATCTCTGAAACGGGTAAGCGGATTGTAACCATCTTTTGTACATAACTTCTTAAGGATTAGTTTTAATTTGTTCGACAGTAAAATAACAAAAATAATGGACCGTTTAAAAATTATTTAGGTAAGTATGAAAACACTTCAATACGTCCTAACACTTTGAATAAGACCTCTAAAGACTTACTTCAAACGTTATTCTATTGCTTGTAACTACCTTCAAATGTATACGAATTTTCGTAAGTATACTGTAAGTGACTAAAAAGTTGTGATGAAATATAGCTCTCCACGTTCACGATCACAATGTGTGCGGCCTTTTTTGGCCACCGATAAACCTGTGTGGGGATATATAAACTGAATATTATGCCAATAATTAGTTGTTTAGTTCAGTTGTCTACCTGTAAAAGTTCGGCGTCGTACATATAATAATTTACGAGATAATAAAATAAAAGTCATTAGAAGGTGCAAGACCGTGGTAACCCGACCATGTTTAGGTGGTTACATAAAAGCGATCACCCAGTACATTGTGCTGGCTTTTAAAATATGTAGGATATTATTTGCAAGTTTACTACGGATATGTACATAAGTGTTACAAAAAACTACATGTTTTTAAATAATTTTTATTTAGGATTGTTTATTGCATAATTAGTAATCAGCCGGGAGATTAGGTATTGTTTTGAATGCTTTTGTTTTCTTGTAATGTTTAGGTGAATTGTTTATAGTTGTTCATAGAATTGTTACCTGTGTAGTATTTGTTAATTGAAGTTTAATTTTAGGGTAGGTATAGGTAATTTAAGTTTTGAAGAGTGTAACTTATGCGTTGTAAATAGGTATTTTGTAAATAGATTGGGATTTTTTTAAAGTGATAAATCGACTTAGGCTAGCATATCGCGAACAAACTCTGCAGTGCATTATTTCTGTAATAATGTTGGAGAAAATAAAATATTTGATCACAAAATCGCGGTGAGTTAAATTATAATAAAATAAATTATTTATGTAAAATTAGTAATAATGATATACCTACAAGTTATGATCGTTTTTAATTTGTTCACCCCGAACGAAATTTCAATATTAGCATTAGTAATTAACATCCTAAGACAAGAATTCGCAATTACTTAAATTGAATCTAATTAGCATTTATTCCCATTACTAGTAATTAGGTACACACATATTGAAGAACTCCCAAGAATACGATAAATATTTGCAAAAATAGAAAGCGGAAGCGCACACGCACTTTACAAGACGTATATTATCTGCCTAAGGGTCAAGTTTAGTGCACTAGATGCAAATTGCAAACAATGAAGTATCCCTTCGCCCGTCCCCTCACGCGTTCTAGCTAAGGATGTAATATCGGCGATTCTTGATTGACAAATATTATCTGACCAATAATTTTATCTATAAAAATGTATCACTTTCACTCGATAAATTAAATTGCCGTTATTATATCAAAATATCATTCAACAACAAAATATCAGTCACAGGTAGGTACATAGGTATAGATAATTCTCGGTTCTCGGTATAGACCACAGAACAATATTACCTACTCTTACGAGGTATACGACTGTTGGGCGATGCAATGTTGATGCATTCTAATTTACAACTGTATTCTTCTACTATTATGGTCTATTTTAACTAATTGTAGATGACTTGTTCCTTTAAATATTTTGATGCATTCAAGTCTAAGCTCTATATACCTCAAAATAAAATACAATTACTTCAGTGTTATTTCTTTACAAAAAAAAACAAAGAAATGAAACGATTACTTAATGGTTTAAATTTTCGATTTATTGCAGTCAGGTGAATCGTTCATACATATATCTACATATTTATAATTTTAGCGGGCCAGTGCAGATTTTCTGTTGATTGCAGCTCCCGTAGTTAAACAGACTAAAGAAATTTTAAGTAAAGAAACTAGTGCTTAAGATCAATTAGGAAAAAAGAACAAAATAAATAATAGGTCATAATAATGAATAAATATTGAATGTATTTAACACTGTACGCAACTGTACCGAAATCGTAAGGTGTATTACACTAAACATTTTAAAAGACAGCGCAATGTACTAGGTGATCGCTTTTTTGTAACCACCTAAACATGGTCGGGTTACCACGGACTTGCACCTTCTAATGACTTTTATCTAACTATCTCGTAAATTATTATTTGTACGATACCGAAATTTTACAGGTAGACAACTGAACTAAACAACTAATTGTTGGCATAACATTCAGTTTATATATCCACACACAGGTTTATCGGTGGCCAAAAAAGGCCGCACACATTGTGATCGTGAACATGGAGAGCTACATTTCATCATAACTTTTTAGTCACTTACAGTATTCTTACGAAAATTCGTATACATTTGAAGGTAGTTACAAGCAATAGAATAACGTTTGAAGTAAGTCTTTAGAGGTCTTATTCAAAGTGTTAGGACGTATTGAAGTGTTTTCATACTTACCTAAATAATTTTTAAACGGTCCATTATTTTTGTTATTTTACTGTCGAACAAATTAAAACTAATCCTTAAGAAGTTATGTACAAAAGATGGTTACAATCCGCTTACCCGTTTCAGAGATCCAGCAAACCCACAAACGTTACTCCAGCAGGATCTCGAATAACTTCGCAGCCGAAGAAAATACAAATACCAAATAAATTGTAACATTTACCTAGTCCAGATAACTAATTATTTAGCTAAAATTTATTTCAATATTACAATTAAAAAAGAAAATGTCTGGCTGCGGTAACGTTTCAAACGTTACCCCAGCAGGAAATGTTTTTTTGAAATAACTAAAAAAGTTTAAGAGAAACAAATTTAAAAATGTGCTTAACAATTACAGAAGGGGAGCAACTAATTATCTATAACGTTTAAATGGCCATTTTCGACATTATTTTGCTGGGGTAACGCACACGCGATGATAGCAAACAGACTAGTTAGCCCCTATAATATGCGACATTGCTATTATTGAATTAATTAAAATAATAGTAATAAGATTAAACCGAATAAACGAATGAATGTCATATCCATATTTTCTTCTGTTTGTTTTAAGTATGTTTTATGATGATGGAAATGTCATGATCTAATTTTAATTTGGTAAATTGTAATCTGATTTCATTTATACGTATGTAAATGATTAGGTATAGGTATACTATGGATATTATGAATGAATGTGTACTGAGTTGTGACATAACATGGGTTGTGATTGATACCTGAAATAGAAGTATTTAAAAAAAACACAAACCATACGAAAAAAATGTTAATTAAGTAAAAAAAATATTTTTGCGGTCGAACATTGCAAAACATGTTACTAGAATAGTAATAAAAAAGGGAAATTAGTAGGTACGTTGTTATAAAAACTGTAATAGGTATTAATAAAATGTTAACCAAAACGGTGTTTAGTAATTCTAATATGGGTATAATAATTCTAACTGAAGTAGTACAATGTGCAAAAACTATGTGTGAATAATTTGTGTATATTATTTGTTGGAGATGCAATCAATAAATAAATAAAAGGATAACTGTAAATACTTACTTTTTGTCAAAGTGGTACTCTTTTACTAAAGCTTTTCTGAGATTTATTTCTGATTTGAAATCAAATCTCCAGGTTCTTAGAAGTAAAAAGAAAGGTTAGGGAAGAAGGGAAGTATAGAGGTTGTCAGAAATTGGCTTACCACTGTTTCATGAGTATTGAACACCCTAATACGCCGCTGTCTGAGGTAGGTACCTACACACTTAGACAGCAGCGTACAGAGATACAGGCGTGAGTGTACGTATAAGTATTTGTCATATTCTGTCCTCTTTCAGTATACCAGTAAACTAACTATTTACCTACGTTTACTTTAATTTAGACAAAAAAACCGGTCAGGTACGAGTCAAACTCGTGCGCCGAGGGTTCCGTACCTACCCAGATTTTACGTAGATTTTCGCGAAAATTTGTAAGTATCTCAATTTATCTTAATATTCAACTTTTTTTATTTTTTGGAATTATTCCTTTATTTGTGCTGTACGGACATTAGGCAACGCGATCTGGGCGGGCATCTTTAAGCTACTCAAGTCTCAGTCCCGTAGCCCTTTATTCTAATTCCTTCGCCCTATTCGTTTTCCTCACCCCCAATTTTAAACTTTCTTTATCCATCTGAAGATGAAAACATTGAGAAACTGTGTGTTGAAGTGTCCGTTCAGAAAGGCTGGCGTTAGGCAGGCGGCCGGTCATAAAGAAATGTAGCTAAAACCCTATGCAATGTTAAGCAAAACGTAGACCCCAAATAGAATATGAAGACGGGCAGAAAGATGATAATGATGCATTTTATACAAATTAATCTCAATTTGTTAAATAAGTTTTGCCTGCATAAAAGTAGCCTTTAAGCTACTTCAGAATAAAATATAACTCTTAACCGAAGAATTTATCAAATAAGGGTTTTTTATTATTAAAAAAACTTCAGTAGCTAGGAGATTCAAATATTTTTGAATAGGCTGCCTAAAAACTAAGATTATAAAATATAAAATGAAATTTTAAATTACTGCATTTGAGAAAACATCGTTTTTACTTTGGCTTAAAATATGTTAAGCCAAATACGAACAAAACTCTTTCTTCCAATGTCCAACAAAAATAAACTAGCAAATTACATAAATTTACATTTGTTTTTGAGATGGCGCTTCACGAATGCCAGATGGAAAACTATTCCGTTAATGCACTTGTTGATAAAATAATCTCATTTGTTGTTTGTCAATTTAAGTATGCGATTACTACCAATATAAGAAGAAATTAAATCACAGTGAACTGTAAAAGACCGGTGATTTATCATTCGTTTCTTTTTCGTACGTAGGTTAAGGTTAACACTTACCAGTAACCCAAGCGTTGTTGCTAAGAAGCTGTTTTCAGACGATGCATGAAGACCCTATTTCTAAATTTACTTTTAAATAGGTTAACAGTAAATCTAGTAATTATTTTATTTTATATAGCTACCATTCCCTACATAATAAATAAAAAATACTAGATTTACTGTTAAATAGCGTCTAACCTACCTACCTAGCAACTAACCTACGTACGTAAAAATCGAATGATAAAACACAGTTCACTATGATTTTGTCCCATGTCTATTAGCTACTATTAATTATTTGATTTATGTATCTTGTGAACAAATAATATTATTTGGCATATTTAATATTGCCATCCTCCAATAAAAATATCTGCTAAAATAAAAAAAAACTGAGTGTTTCTCTTAAATGTAAGATTTAAAAATTATTATCTAACTAATTCCCAATCCAAATTTTATCTGATATATCAGTGTAATTGATTGAGCCATAATGGATTTTCTTCGGAATAAATAACCAACGTCTAAATAAAAAGTGGTCATCTCCTTTTTAGCGCCCGGGCGACTAAATAACTAACCCCTATCGTTTTTGCATTTATATTAGTCGTTAGATTATTATTGTAGAAGGTGGGTCAATTAAATGTGTGATACAGGGCAGCCAACGGGACTTGTCAAACTATTAATCTTAGAAAACTCACAATAAAAAGGTTTGTATTATGAAAGCAACAAGGCCGTGAATTATTAAATAGGTTTATTTTTTTATTTATCAGGTATGATTTTTTTTCTAATAATCAAGACTTTCTTCGATAATTAAAAATATAAGGGCAAATTGGCCTCGAAGAAGCTCGGTGTACTGAACAGAGCGAGGCATATGGAATACTGTTTGCATCTCTATGCAGGGGCACCTCAGTACCAGCTTCTCCCTCTGGACCGCATCCAACGAAAAGCGTCTCGAATCGTCGAAAGCCCAAACGATGTGGCTTCACTCTGCATTCTCTATCGCATATATCATGGAGAGTACTCCGAGGAATTGTTCGGACTGACACCAGCCGTAAATTTCCGCCATCGTTCCACACCGCAAATTTTTCATCCTCATTACCTAGACAGTTGGCGCTCCACTACTGTGCGCTTTTCGAGACACTTTTTGCCCGGCACAACCAATCTGTGGAACGGATTATGGTCTGTGGTATTTCCGGACCGATACGACCTTCAAACCTTCAAGAAAAGAGAGCCTACCTTCCTAAAAGGATGGCAACGCATGTGTGACTCCTGCGTTACAGACGTTTATGGGCGGCGATAGTCACTTTCCATCAGGTGACCCGTCTGCTCGTCTGCCCCCTCTAACATAAAAAAAAAACAACACTTTATCTATCTTATAAACAATGTTATAAACACAAAATTGGTATACCAACTTGTGCTTTTTTAATCCGATTCGACTAATACGGATCCGTTTGTGTGAGGTCGTCAAAATCAAAAATCAAAATTGTTTTATTACAATAATAAACTTAATATTATAAATTTATAAGTAGCTTTATATCAACTAGGTAAATCATTTTTCCAATACTCACTGCCTTATGTAGACGAATTTTTAGTAGAGGAACTTGATAGTAAGTTTTTTCTAAGGGGTCACACTTTACATTATAGCAATCTGTGACTTCAACTTCAACCAGTGTGACCATTTACGGTAGATTTTCTACTGCAGCAGTAGATTTCCAATGAAAATTTGACTATGCAGTAGATGTGCAGTAGTTTTTAACAATCTAGTAGATTTCAGTAGATTTGAAGCAATAATGGTCCCGGCAGAAAGTACTTGTTATTAATTTTCCTAAGCCTATTAATTTTGTTGGCAGCTATGGCAGCGCTTATATTAGTACTGGTTGTAGCAGGGGCTCCTGTTTAGAGAATAGAGTATATTTTATTAATTATTTTAATTACGATTCAGAGTATCAGAGTTCAGCCTTATGTCAATATGTCATTCTCTTACATGCCTGTATAAATAGAATAATTGAACAATGGGACGCTTTAAAATTATATTTTAATCACCAATATTTATTAAATCGCAATCTTAATGCTGAATTTTTAAAAGTTCATTTTGATGATAATGTATCAACATTATATTTTTTGTTTTTGGATTATGTTTTACCAATTGTTAATAAATTTAACACAATTTTTCAATCGGAATATAGTGCCGGACGGCCTATGGATATGAGCGATAATATATGTATAAGGCCTTACTGAGTTGTTACAATTTCTAGATATTAATCCAATGTATTTGGGTGTTAAAAAAGCAAAATTAATTGTAAAAATGGGTAGCGATTAGACATAAAAATTCAGGAGTTTTAAAGAAGGTTGTGGTTATTTCCAATTGAGCTATGCCTGCAATTGAAAAAAAAGACTGTCAATGGAACATCATTTGTTTAGGGAGATAATATTTTTGGACCCCAAATAGTAGCGTATGAGCAGTTGTCTAGTGTCCTGTCACTGACTTAACGTTTTTCTTATTTAGTGTATGACGAAAATACACAACAATTAATTGACCAAGATTATCGCCAATTAAAACATGACAATAACGTACAAAATTTACTACAGTGTCACGGGATACTGAAGTTTTATGGCAAGCGTTCATATATTAACAGTTAGTTAGTTCATATATTAGTAACAATAATTTAAAATATGATAATATCTGTAAATTTGCAAAATCGATGAATTGCTTGCTTTTATCGAACGCTTCTTGAATTAAAACTAAACATAGTAATCGATTTTTTAAATACACACATATCATCGCTTTTGCACACAAAACAAGGGATAATTGATAATTGAGAAAATTGTACAAACTTTGTAATTGATTATAATATGATTAGATAACATAAAATTTTTAATGATAATAAATATTCTCAATCTAATTAAAATAGTAAATCGTGTTTTATTTCAAAAACATTGTTCAAATGGATCAAAATGTAGATTGGTAGAATTTCTGTAGATTATTTTTCTTCAGTACATTTTCGTAGAAAAAGTTGCCGAATTTAGTAGATTAGTAATATTTTATAACGGTCACACTGACTTCAACCTTTGGTTAATGGCTGTACGCTAACTTCACTAAAAATTGACGTTTAAGTCGGCCATTTTGCAGTTTTTACGGTGACTAGTACACACGTGTCGGGTAGGTTATACGATAAAATAAAATATAAAATCCTAAATATTAATTAAAGTTGTGCCCTAAAATCATGTGAAAACATTCCAGGTTACCAAGATGGCAGTAACAAAAAAGCCTGCGCCTAAAAAGGCCCAATTGCAACAGAAGGGTGGCAAGAAAGGAGTTAAAGGTGGCAAAATCCGTGGTAAGGGCATCAAGCGGAAGATCAACTTAAAGTTCACAATTGATTGCACACACCCCACCGAGGACAGCATCCTTGACGTCGGCAACTTCGAGAAGTATCTAAAGGAGCGCGTTAAAGTCGAGGGTAAAACAAATAACCTCGGCAATCACGTTGTCATCGCCAGGGACAAGACTAAGATCACCATTAATGCAGGTAAATTTTATTGAACCTACATTTTCGCCATGATATCTGTCCTTTCAATAATGTTCATTCCATAATCTTGTTTCCGATGAATATAATTTGTGAATTATGTACAGAACCGCCACTCGGCCGCTCAGACAGAACTTGTCAAAATGTGAACATCTTAGAGGAAAAGAGTAGATACATAAGTTTAAAAAAACACTGTTTCGTAAAGGATTTTCTTTGAAAGTTACATTTATAATCAACATAACCTATATTTGTTTAGAGGTTATGTTTGATCCTAAAAGATGTATATTATAATTATGCAATTGCATGGTAATTGTTCATTATTATTCCAATTACTTAATTAAACATGTGTCTAACTGGATAACATTTATTTTAATAAGGATGTTTGCTTAACATGTTAAAGCTGTAGGTGACTTACCTAAACAGTATATCTTCAAAGGTTTCTGCCAAAGGTTAGAGATAGAATATCTTAAAGAAATTATCAAGTTACTATGCCAACATTACCAAGAAATAGATTTTAAGTAATTTTTGAATTTTGTCATTCTGTACACAATATCCAAAACTGATAGTCAAGTGTGAGCTTGCCATTGGACGTACTTAAAAAACACGTCCATTAACCCGGCCCAAGGCGAAATAGAGTCCTCTTCTCTATTTGGCACTTGGGTAAATCCTGACCGGCGCGTCCTTGTCGCGGGGGTGGGCACCACATACTTCAGTAGGCCGGAGTATGCAGGTGGCAGAGTTCGGCAGGGACCCTGTCCTGTGGGGTATAACGCAGGACCCTTGCCTCCCGGTCAAGGGTGAAAAAATCAATCCCGATAATTGACAAGAACTGAAAACTTGTAAGCTTATAGAAGGAGACAAGTGCTACCTGAAGTGCTAAGACTCAAGGTAGTGTATACTTGATGGCCACACTCCTTTTATTCCTCCTTTTTCCTGTGTGAACAACTTGTGATACTGTTCCATACTGATCTTTAATTAATTCTTGGTTACAGACATTGCTTTTTCAAAGAGGTACCTGAAGTATCTAACAAAGCGTTACCTCAAGAAGAACAACCTCCGTGACTGGCTGAGAGTGGTGGCATCCTCGCACGACTCATATGAGCTTCGTTACTTCAATATCAATGCTGACAGCGACAATGAAGACAATGAAGATTGATTTGTTGGAGCAATAAATTAGTTTTATACTATGCATTGTTTTATTTGATAATAATTAATTGATTTCAAAGTTTGTTATGTAAATTGTTTTACACTGAGCATTCTTCCTCCAATCCTTTTACCAAACTAACTTAGGGTCGCCTAAATCTACTAGGATATGGCTGTACTTCGATGTTTTACGTGGAGTGACTGCCATCAGATATCCACAACCCAACTAGGCGATGTCAAAGCTTAAGTAAAGTTTGTTTTATACTGAATAAAATAAAAAAGCTTTTATAATTCCATTGGCATGTACATTCATATGAATAGTAATGGTGTTGTGTCACTGACACTGGCTTGTCACACATCATTGATTTCAATGTGTGCGTTGCCCTAGCCGAAAAAGTTCGAATTTCATTATTTGAGTCTAACAGATATTTAGTGTATGACGAGGTGTAATTTTGTATGGTAAGTAATAAATTGTGCATCCAACCGTTGGGAAAATTCACGAAAAACTGTTAAATATATATTGTATAAATAATAGATAAAAAACTTTTATCCTATGGATGTAGAAGAAAAAAAAATGGTATCAAAAATTCGTGTGTGACTTGAGGTAATTGAGTGTCTACATGAATGTTGTGCGGCAATAAACTGCGAAGATAAAACGCTTTTCTAGAGAGCTGTAGATTTTTCATACATTGTTTTAATTTGTTAATACTGTTTGTAAAAACAGATTTAAAAACACCCAAACGATTCAGAAGATATAAATATAATCGTAAAATAAGGTTATTAGGTCCACTAGGACCTAATAACCTTATATTTAAAACTAGACCCTAGTGCATAAGTACTAAGTACTAACTTAGTACTTATGCACTAGGGTCTAGTTTATAATTAATTATAATAAAATGTAATAAATAATAATAATAATGCCCCAGTTACCTCTATTATAATCATTATCTCGGAGTTCTGAAAACTGACACTGACATATAGTAGGGTTATATTGATCTACAGTAAATAAAAACAGCATGAATAATATGAGATTTTTACATTTTTATTTTTCGTTACACATACATTCATAAATTAATATAAAATGACATTATGTACGTAAGACAGAAAGAAACGAAGTGAAACTTATTTACTATAGTCATCTACATTTTATAGTACAACTAATTTAAGATTCATCACAATTGCAACTGCGATTATAGTATTGTTTGAATGAGAGATGAGCTATAACATAAATACTGGAACTACACGGTAACAAGTTGCTCGCACCCGACATAAGGCAACAAATACATAACGTATTACTAATTTTTTTACTGGCAAAAGGTCAGATGTTCACGTTTTTCAATTTACTGGCCTTTTAAATTTGTATCTTGTTCCTCTTTTTTTGTTAAATATTCTTTTAGAACATCTAATCTTTTGATTTTAATGTTGATTACGACGGTGACGCGACTTTACACACAGTGTTTATATATTTTGCTTCAGTGTAACTACACTTTATAATCTACCCTAACATTGGGGTTACGCGTTCAATGCAAGTACATTAGGAGCTAAGGCGAACGGGCGAGTGTTTGTCTTCATTTGCCAGCAGCGATCTCCTTCATCCTGTTCAGCGCGGAGCCAGCTTGGAACCACGTGATCTGCTGCTCGTTCAGTGAGTGGTTCAGTTTGATGATTTCTGTCTTGCCATCCGCGTGTTTCAATTCACAGTCCACGGGCTGTAACAGATAGAAATAATGGAGTTTCTGTGACGAAAGATACGAAAAGAATCACAATCAATGAAACCGCTTAAATAAGTCTTTTATCATCATCATCAACAGCCTTAGGACCTTGGGCCTTAGCCTTAGGACATAAGAAATTTTTATTTAATTATTAATTGTTTGTTGTGTATAATACGCATAATTGTAACACCTTTATAACTACCCTGATAAATGATGACAATCTGCCCTACCTATATCAATTTAATCGATCTCAAAATCGAGACATTCTTAAGACACATTACGATCGCTTAATAGTTTACGCCAAAAGAGTAACGATACAGTGTTTTATACTGACTTTGAGAGCTTGAGACATATAGGAGTACCGTCTATTTTAATTTGCGTTTCGAAAAACCATCATTTTCAAATACATTAACGATATTTTTATGACTTTCGTCTACGCAGTCGTCGTCGTCGACTTACTATCTAGGTCCTAAGTTATTAAATCATCACATCACATCATCAGCCTTTAATAGTCCACTGCTAGCGATAAGCGTCTCCTTAGAAAGGAGTTTTTAGTCCACGCTGGCCAGACGGGTTGGTATAGGGTTTATGTTGAGTTTTCATTCTCTGCAGTGCTGTGGTCCTGCATTGTTTGCTCCCTTAGTCGACTCATACGACACGTATATTTATTCCGTCACTACACGGATAACTTTTGCCAATTGTTTAGATAGCAAAGTTGCCTTTACCTGACCAGGTGACAAGTTACTAAGTCCAAGGAGGGAGATCTTGTCATTGGGTTGAACCTTGTCGTAGTCACTGGCGTTGGCGAAAGTCAGTGGCAACATTCCTTGCTTCTTCAAGTTCGTTTCGTGAATTCTGAATTCGGAAAAGGTACTATATTATTATCATACAGCTTAAGAGGGATAAAGTGTGAGAGTAGTACGAGTAATCGTAAAAAATATGTTTGTGTAAAATATAGTTTTCATTAACTCTGGAGGCTTTTGTGTTATAACAATAATTAGTAATGTTACTTAACTCCTAGTAAAACACTTTTATACCCAGTGCATTTAAATTTATGTCATAAAAATCAATAACTAATTATGATGTTGCGCTTTTTTTTTGTTTAAAATGTTCTATTAACAATAAAATTTATTTAAGTAGGATTGAATGGTAACACTGGCTGAAAATATGTCTTAATGTATAAGATATTATGTCTTAAAATACATTTAAATGGCGATTTATTAGTAAGTGCAGCAATCAAACTTACGTGAGCATTTTAGCGGCAAATTTTAAAATTAACTTTTTGCAATGTATCCTTTTTTGGATATAGGGGCCCGGGGTATTTTCCGCTCAGTACCAGGGGGAGGTGGCAATGGGCTCCGATAAACTCACTAACTCAGTGCTTTTCACCGAGTTTCTTGTCAAGCCGTGGTGCCGTGTTACTCCGGTCAAGCCGGTCCATCTGTGCCGAAGCACGGCTCTCCGGAATGCAGCAAGGCAAGGTGTGAAGTGACGTACCTGGCGAAAGACTTGACGATGATGGCTCGTCCGCCGAGGTGGCGCGGCTCGAGCGCGGCGTGCTCGCGCGAGGAGCCCTCGCCGTAGTTCTCGTCGCCGACCACCACCCAGCGCACGCCCGCCGCCTTGTACGCGCGCGCCGTGGCCGGCACGGGCCCGTACTCGCCCGTCACCTGGTTCTTCACCTTGTTCAGCTCGCCGTTCTCTGCGTTCGTTGCGCTGCAAATATTTAACCATTATATACATATATATTTTTAACTTATTTAAAAAAAAAATGATATCATCAAAAAAGTCATATCACAGTTCGAAGCAGCCAATGTTAGGCCCCTTATGACGCTTCTGGGACATACGGGCTTCCACGTTAGTTTTATAAATAACAGACAATTTACACTATTTTTTTTAAAGATTGGAGGAATGTGAATTGACGTTTACTTTTCACAATGCAGAGGAATCAAACAAACAACTTACGTGATAAACATATTGTTAGAGATGTTATCGAGATGTCCTCTGTACTTGAGCCAGGGTCCAGCAGCAGAAATGTGGTCCGTGGTGCACTTGCCCTTGACTTTGATGAGGATGGTCATATCCTTCAGGTCTTCACCGTCCCATTTATCGAAGGGTTCAAGAAGCTGAAGACGGTCAGAGGTCGGGGCCACATCAACTCTTATACCTGAATGAAAATAAATCTATGTAATATTAAACACAAAACAGTTATGAACTTTTTTATCCATTAGTTTTTTAAGCTTTTTATTGTTATATTTGTTTACTATTCTCATATGTAACATAAATACTCTACAATCTTCAACTAATGAAACTTGAAGAGAGTAAAATGCTTGTGTCGTCATACGATTAACCATCAAATATTAACGGGCATTGCTTTAACAAAAATTATGTTATCACTAAGAGTTAATTTAACATTTTTAATTTCAAGCTTATCCCAGTTTCCAAATATCCTTTCAGAAAAAATGGTGTTTTATGTCTGGCTTCATGGCTCTACTTTATTATCACAATACGTTATAGCCGTGTAACATAAGTGAAGTCACGGATTTCGCTATATGGTCTTACTGTAATTACATCAACCCGTCGCGAGTGTTTGCATAAGAACCATAATAATTTGATGATTGTACGTTTTAGTCGATGAGATTGTTTTTTAGCTTATGAATATTTTCAGTCTTTGAGCGTAACGTATACAACTTCCTAACATTGTCGGTTGGTTTACCTCCCTCTGCGTTGGAGGAACATAACATCTGGAGGTCGTGGGGTTTGATTCCAACCCAGGACAAATATTGTGTGAATGTATGTATAATATGTATGTATTTAAAAATGTATTAAATTATCATTAGACTGGATATCATAACACAGGCTCTGCCTAGTTTGGGATCAGACGAGCAGTGTGATCCCAAACAGCAAAGCACAGCAGGTGTCAATTTTTTTTAAGTATAATACTGTAACTAACTGCTGCCGTCAGCTGGTGGGTGCTGGTATGTGTCCTGGCCAGGGTCGAAGCCCCTGGAGGGTAGTTCGTCGCCGTATGGATCAGAAAGTTTGAACTTTTTGCCGTCCTTGCCGGTCAACTCATCCTTGAGAGGATTGAAGTCCAGACGACCTGAAAGTAAAAATAATTAGTACATTATAATAACATTTTGAACTTCAAATAATATAAATTAAAATAACATCCAATCATTGCAATTTTCTCTATAATTGTAGTGGTCAGGTTTGTATTGACAGCAGGAATAAATTGGTTAATTGCTTTTGGAGTAAAGAAAAATGGGACCAAATACGTACACCAAGGTAGCCTATTTGAGACCAAGATTAAGTATTCCTGATAAGTCATTTGTAACATATTAAATTATTTACTATAAAAAATTATATGATAGATCAAACTTTACTAAATACACTAATTTTGGAGTCTGTACTTTTGCCGCTTTTGTACAGGGTGGGGTTCGATCCCGCAACTATTTGGTCGCAAGTCCGACGCCTACATAACATAAATTGCATACAGATAATAATGTTAAGATTCAAGATATAATTTAGAAGCACTTATTTACCAGAAAGTGCCATAGCGGTGACAAGCTCGGGACTGGTGACGAAGCAGTGGGTGGCGGGGTTGGCGTCGTTACGGCCGGTGAAGTTCCTGTTGTATGACGTCACAATCGTGTTCTTCTCGCCCTTCTTAACGTCTTTGCGATCCCATTGACCGATGCAGGGACCGCACGCATTCGCTAGCACCTTTCATAAGGTTATAAGAGCGATTTTTAAAATAAGTTGTTGTAAACAATACGACGGACATGTCACATGTAAAAGCTTTAACAGGCTAGAAAAAATGTTAGTCTTATTTTTAGTCTAAACAATTTTTTCATCTTGTTTTCACTTTGTATGTATGACTTTTTGAAAACATAATTTCATTATGGTTCCCGTATACATGTCTGCTGGCTATTATTTTTGGAATGAGGCTAACACAGTTAGACTAACATAAAAGACAACAAGTTTATTTTAGAAGCAAATAACAATACTATAGCTTTGGGGCAATCGAGCAGCGGTGCTATTCTTTAAAGAAACAGCTTTGCGTACAGCACTGCCACATGGAATTTCAAACTAAGTTAGTTTGAAGTTCGATGCTTCAGCGCTGTACGCAAGACTGTTTTCTTAGAGAATAGCACTGCTGACGAGTCACCTGATGGTAAGTGACTACCGTCGCCTGCAACTCAAGAATTATAAGTGCGTTGCCGCACTATGAGTCCCTCTCCATAGAATCAGAGAGCGGGGAAGGGTTTGAGCTCCGGTAACCTCAATCACTCGGTGAAAATAAACAAAAGACCAAAAGACCGGTTTTCTGTGTGGCCACGGTTTCATTCTTCGAGCCTCTCATGCTAAACTCTCGTTGTCACTCGTTTGGTTTACTTTCGTTAATTACATACGACAATGTGCGTCTTTACTATTCTCATATGTAACATAAATACTGTAAAAACTTTGACTAATGAAACACGCAGAGAGTAAAATGTTTGTGTCGTAATACGATTAACCATCAAATATTAACGGGCATTACTATAACTAAAATTATGTTAAGTTAATTTAGCATTTTCTGTTACATTACTTATTTCAATTTCAAAGAACACTGTTCTCAGTTTCCTATTTAGAAACTCTTTTCACAAAAAAATGTTTATTATGTCTGGTTTCACGGCTCTTCTTTATTTTTCTTTACTTGTTTGGGGAGAAAACTCATCCAACCATAGAGCTACAAAGCGAGATGAAGCCCCTTCAACCCCGGGGAAGAAAGTAAGGTAGTAATTTGACTCACGGTGCTTCCGAAGTCGCGGAGCGTCTGCGCGATGCCGTCGCGCTCGATGGTGGCGCGCACCTGCTCGGAGCCGGGGGTCACGTTGAACGGGATCTTGGACTTCACGCCGTGCGCCAGCGCCTGACAAACAAAGTACAACAACGATACAAGATAGAACGAAATTAAGATTTTTTTTTCTTTGAAGATATACTTAGAAAGCAAAAATCTTTATCTAAATACAAAATCTATTAATCAATAATACTAATAAGTAAAAAAAAAAGTACGCCTGTTGGAACAAACGTAGGTCACGGAAGCACTTTGTATTTGGAATACTTAACGTTTATACGTAGAAAAAGGGCGGAAAACTAAAACTTATAAATAATCTGTATACCTAATCTGTATTTGGAATACTTAACGTTTATACGTAGAAAAAGGGCGAAAAACTAAAACTTTTAAATAATCTGTGCTATAAACTACGAAATTATCGAAACTATACCCAAGAGATCAAGTTTTTATTTTGACTTGTCACGGTACAAAAGTCTACTGGTCAAAGAAATAAAATAAGACTACAAACAAGACTACGAAACTGACGAGAATTAACTGCCTGGTGATATCCAGTTTCATTTAAATCGTTGAAGCAGTTGCATTTTTTGAGGAACCACTGCGAAGCGTGAATACATTTAATCATTATAATTTCTTACAAGAATTATTCGTATAAAGCATAAAATATTGCGGTCACTGACCTCTTTGACGATGCTGGCACAGCGTCCCATGTCTTCATACGAGGAGTTGGTGCACGATCCAATGAGACCGACTTTGATGTCAATTGGCCAGTTGTTGGACTTCGCCGCTTCACCCAGTTTGGAGATTGGGTGTGCAAGATCAGGTGTGAATGGTCCGTTGACGTGGGGCTCCAGGGTGGACAAGTCTATCTCGATGACCTATTAATAATAATTTATATAATTATGTTAAGGTAAATACGTATTTTAATATTGGTTTTGCAATTTTTCTCTTCATACATAAAGAACTACCATGATCATTTGTACTTGATAAGTTAGACACCCGTGTCTAACTTATCAAGTACAAATGTTTAGCATGTTTATTTGCGAGAATTGGTTTTCGATTTTTCATTCGATTCGATTCGATTCGATTCCAATCATTCGTTCGTGATCATCATCATATTCCCTTTCTAATAACTTACTCGTAAAGATTGTTCATACAATTTGTAATTATAATATGTCGAATGCTAATTCATTTACATTTAGTTGTGGGAGGACAGAATATTTAAATTTTAAAATAATTGCTGACTGTAAGGCTCAACCAGTTAAAGCGTGAATCATAGTTAAAAAGTTATCATTCTCCATCAAAATTAACATGTACAAAAGGTTCTGTTTAAATAGTTTATTAGATAACAAATAAACAACGCCGGCAACGCGTTTGTGACTCCAGAGTTGCAGACGTTCATGGGCGGCGATGGTCACTTTCCATCAGGTGACCCGTCTGCTCGTCTGCCCCCTCTAACATAAAAAAAAGCTTATAGCAGTCCACTGCTGAACATAGAAATCTCTCAATTAATGCCATAGTACGGTCCGCATCCTTTTGCATCCAGTTTCCGCATCTGCTATACCAATCCATACTAATATTATAAACTAGCTGACCCGCGCAACTTCGTCTGCGTCTCTCAAAAGTAATAAATTTTCTCCGTTTTTGAAACATTCTTCATTGGTGCTCCGCTCCTATTGGTCTTAGCGTGATGATATATAGCCTATAGCCTTCCTCGATAAATGGGCTATCTAACACTGAAAGAATTTTTCAAATCGGACCAGTAGTTCCTGAGATTAGCGCGTTCAAACAAACAAACAAACAAACAAACAAACTCTTCAGCTTTATAATATTAGTATAGATGCGAAAGAGCGTCTATCTGTTTGTTACCTCTTCACGCTTAAATCGCTTAACCGATTGAGATAAAATTTGGTACAGAGATAGTCCGAGTCACGGGAAAGGACATAGGGTAGTTTTTATCTCAGAAATCATACTTTACGGGGGTTAAAAGGGGGGCGGAAGTTTGTATGGGAAATCAAGAACTGCTGAACAGATTGAGATGGTCACTTTCCATCAGGTGACCCGTCTGCTCTTCTGCCCCCTTTATCATAGAGTTTAATCAGTTATAATGCTAACCCTGTCGTAAGGTGCTCCATCGTCTGGAGTGAGCAGGTTCTTGTACTCATTGGCGGCGGCTGCAATATCTTGACGGAGAGTGGATTTGAGGTAAGCTTCCATTCTTGCATTGTAGGGGAACACCTGTTTGAATAAATTCCTTTTTAAATATTTTTATTACCACTACTAGTAAATAGTGAGGTATCAACATAATACCAGATCCTGATTTTAAGCACATTTATAAAATAAATAATTCTTAATTTAATTAAATTTTAATAAATTTGAAAAAAAGCGTGGGGTGCTTTTTACTATTGACAGCAGGCACCCAACCCTTCTTTTTAAATTTGTTAAAATTTATTTTCTATTTTTTAGTTTGGTTTTCTATAAAAAGCGTGTTTTTTAGTTTTTTTAAACTATTTTTTTTTAATATTTTTGGTTTTAAATTAGTGTATTGCCATCGGTCCTCGATATATCTACAAAGTTTGAACGAATTCTGACCGTTTAAAGTCAGTCAAAATCACGCCCAAAGGAGTCGGTTACAAACAAACATACAAGTGAAGCTAATATAAAGCGTGTAAAAATATAACTATTCAGCCGTTCGAAGATCATCAGCTTTTCTAAAAGCAAATTGTTGAATGTGGGTAAAATATTACTTGACACTTCCTTAATTTTTTCAAGCTTATTTATTAATTCATCGGCTATATAAACTTATATATGCTAAAATATGGTCATCGACATCTTTCTGTAACATGTATAGTAAGAACTTTGTATTGTGCTAGTCCCTCCCAAACGCCCACCACTGAAACTCCTTTTACACCAGGATCAACAGCAGTAACCCACGAAAACACCGAGTTACGACACTCGGGAACTCCCAGGAAAAGTAAACTGTCTTGGAACCCGCAACATAATCATCGCATCAAAAATAAATTGGAGGAGTTGGAGGTATAATAAATCCACTTCTGAAGAACTTGGTATGTGTACTCACGCTGGTGGTAGCTCCAATTTCAGCACCCATGTTGCAGATGGTAGCCATACCAGTACAGGAGATGGAGTCAACACCTGGGCCGTAGTATTCAACGATGGCTCCGGTGCCTCCCTTCACAGTGAGGATGCCGGCTACCTTGAGGATAACGTCCTTGGGACTGGTCCATCCCTTCATTTTACCTGTAAAGTTAACATTTTCTTATTCGTTCGTAGCCAATTTCGTGGGCAAGGGTTTACCTCCATTCATTAACGTATTACGAACAAGTAAAAATTTAGTACAAGGACAGAATAAATAGAAGATATTTTTAATTACTTCTAGTGACCTTACGATACTGCATGAAATAGTTTGTAGTTATTTTATCTCTGACATTTTGCAAGCGGTCTACTCCAAGTGTTGTGCATGCCGCGGCTAAATCATAGAATTGAATATTTCATGATTTAAGTTTGTGTGTATGCGTGTGTGTGTTGCTACAGTGTAAGTTATAAATCACATCTAGTGACTTATCGATAAAACACTAATATAATACTTATCATTGTGAATAGTTATTAAATCTTTACATAGTATAAAATGAAGTCGCTTTTTTGTGTTGTACGCTTAGATCTTCTAAACTAAGCAACGGATTTTAATGCGGTTCTTACAAAAAAAGAGATTGATTCAAGAGGAAGGTTTATACGTGTAATACATACATATCATATTAGTGAAAATCCGAGAATTTCAAGGATTTCTCTTAAAACATGGTTTTGCGCGCTTACATTGCAAACACTGGCTAACCCTTACGAGATTGACCTAAATAATGTACTCCGGAATTGTAATCTCAAAAAGATCTATATTTTAAATATTACAAAAAAATAAGGGGTATTTACGAAGCTATTTTAAACAATACAGTATTATTCCTTATCCAATTAAATACGTTAGGTACGTGGTGCATTTAATTTAGATTAAAATTGCTTTTTCCAGCATATCATTAAAATGAATATTTTAGAAGATATGAGAGGATTAAAATGCGGGGCCCAAAAGACCGTCGAGCCGTAAGTTCCTCTCGGGTGGCAGGATCGGAGCGGGCCTAAAAATATTGCATTTTAAGATATCCTGTAGTATAGTCCTATCATAATATTATAATAGTATAATTAATTACTCCACACTGCCGGCTTCGCACGGGTGCAATGTAGATACTACTAATGTGGTAACATTAGTAGTATCTACATTGCACCCGTGCGAAGCCGGGGCGGAACGCTGTATATTATAATAACTTATTCTTTAAAGTAAACAACAGTGATTATAACAAATGATTTTACGCTATCTTTCAGATAATAGTTCAAGTGGCGGTTTGTTTTACAAATGTTTTTATTTTAATTATCTATTTGATTGTGAGTGTAAAAGAGAATACTATATCCGGTGTCGACTATAAAAGATAACACACGTTCACATTTTTCGTTATGTGTCAGCGAAAGAAGAAATTCCTGCGCAAGTTTAACGTACGACAATGTATCTATATGATATATATGTTTACACATTACTTTGATATTACACACATAAATAGTTTTTAATATTCATATGTATAGTATAAATTATAGAATACGTTTTATACGTAAGGAAATCCTTCATGAGTCAAGTAAAATTAAAGAAATAAACTTAAATTACTTTAAGTATTATAAATAGAATATTTTTAATAATTAACACTTCACGGCTATGTAATTTCTTTATAATACATTCTCCATTAGCTTGGAAGCTGACTTATTAGAAAACAACATACAAGATCAAAGCGCTTCAATCTTGAATCGAACCTAGTTGCTGTAATGACGCATTGTACTTTAAAATAAATTCTTCCACAGCTTTAAATACAATAAACATTTAAAAAAATATATTATATTCCCTGTAACAAAGATATGCAGAAAGGTAGATAACGATAGCGTCAAATCAAACGCCTACGCAGGTGTGATACAAAACATTTATCTTTGTTTAAGGTTATCTATTTTTGGCAGATAAAAGTTGCAACAGAAAAAATGCGGCAAAAAATGTGGCGTAAAATGCCAAGTTCTAGTTTAATTACTGTCTTTTTAGTCTTAACTTGTTCGTATGTTTGACTACGATCGTTAGATGTCGAATAAGATAAGTCTGCTGGAGTATGTAACATAGTTTTTCTGTTACGTAATGCTCAGTAGAAACATGACGTCGAGAATATAGCAATGGATTTTTTCATTACATAACAATCAAGAATCAAAAACAAGAAGTGCTAAGATTTTTTTGTATTGAGATCGTCTGGAGGAAATATAAAATGATTTTTAATGCGAATGATGCGCATGCACAAATGTTTATGAACTCATTATACTCAGTTAGTTGAACCTATTGTCAATAGCCTTAATAGTTCGTAGCATGTAATATGTATCAATGTCATTCGTATTAGATATCAAGACTCATTTGCGTGTGCGCAGAAAAATATATTACCAGGCGTTCTTTAACGCTGTCATTGGTCAACGTGTTGTCTTTATTCATTGTGAATTGCGCAATTCGACTACGCTTACATAGCAGACAAGAACTCAAAAACAGAGATGATGACGGATGGGGTGATTTATCAGTTTCTTACAAAAGCTTCTTCGAATCGAGTATGTATTTACTGTCATTAGGGATATTCTGAGGCCCAAGTGCGAGTTTATTTCACATCACTGGACAGCGAGCGCGTTCGGCGTTTGGATTGGTGCAGATTTCAGTGCTGACCAATCGCAGCGCGCGAACGCTCTCACCGTGACGATCAAGTAGATTTGAAATAAACTCACACTTGGGCCATTTTCGATCATAATTATTTAACGTTTAAATGTTTCTCTGTCTTAGAATAAGGTTACGCGACAGAACTTTATGACAATGTATTTACCAGTGTATACACATTTTAGTAATAGTTTTCACAGTATTTGTTATAATATTTTGACATGCTAAACTTAAAATTCTTCAAGATTGGTACCTTTCTTATAAATGCGTACAAAGAGTTCTATTCCAGTATTAACATACCTTTAGTTTATCAAATATTCCTAACAACGGTAGCATATACACTCAAACTTTTATCTTTTCAGTGGGCTATAATACCCTATACAAAAATAGCTTAGGAGTAAAAAGAACAATTTTGATAAAAACAAACAAAAAACACTAAAATAATATTATACCTAGGTAGATAATCCTCAATTGGTCAATGAGAGCGTTTTTTTTTTAAATTTAGGTAAAGAATATTTTAAATGATTTTGATTGGGTCCTTTCCTGCAATAAGGAGTAATTTCGTGAAGAGACGAAATTATTTCATATAAAGTCGGAGAAGCTATTGACCAATGAGCGCGCCGCGGTGCTGGGGTCAACTGCGCATGAGAAGCCCGATGTTACAATACAACATATAACAATAATAATATTTTAGATAAAGTACACCAAGACACAGAACAAATGACCGTGCTCATCACACAATTACTAGTCCTGGATGGGAATCGAACCCACGACCTCTGGTGTAGCACTCAGGGTCACTAGACATGCAACTAACGTAAGATTCATTCGTTTAGTACTATTACAGCTCTCGAAGAACTACCGAATTGAAGATATACATACATATAATATATCATATTATCATATTATGATCAGTTTACGCCTAAAGTTTGACAAAATGTGCTAGACGGTACTCCGTTGTGAACTTGCACCTCTACAATGATTAGCATATCACGTGTTGTCTAGACTTAGGGTACAGGTTAGGGTCATCGCACAAATAATATTTAACTAGCAGTAATTAAAAGTAAATTAAATTAAAGTAAAACAGTTAACTAAATGTTTTAATTTTCTATCAATACAAATAAATATAATTGTCTATTCGTAATGTCAAAATACTAGTTTTTTTATGGACATACAGTCATTTGTATGATTCCTATGCCTAAAATCAATTTTAAAAATGTTTGTCTGTTGGTTCCGAAATAAAATAGCTAAAAAAAGAGGGACAAAATCCGATTTTTTTATCAAAATTTATATATTTTTAAACGATTTTAATGCGCTCGCAATTTAACAATAGGTATTTGGTTTCAACAGAACCCATGCTTGCCTGTTAAGCAGCGTCCACACTATGCCGGGCGAGGCCGAGCGGGCTGACCCGGGCGGCCTAAGCCGGGTTGGTGTGGACGCCCCGGGCGGCTTAAAAAGCCGGCCCGAGCCGAGCCGATCCCAACCCGCAGAAAGTAGGTACAGATCAAAGGATGCCGGCCCGAGCCGAACGAAAATATGCAGTGGGGACGTGCCGAGCGGCACCGGGCGGCTTTAGTTGTCCAGTCTTGGTGTCGAATTGAAACTAATAGGTAGATATAACCCGGGCGGCCTCGTTTTCGGTGTGGACGTCGTGCCGGCCCGAACGAACCCGCCCGGCTTAGGCCGCCCGGGTCAGCCCGCCCGCCCTCGCCCGGCATACTCCGGCATAGTGTGGACGCTGCTTTAGCACTTGTTTGCCTAGACAATAATATCTCTACAATTGTATTTTGTTACTGTTAATAAGTGTAAACAAATGTTGGTGAACTAATAAAAAATAATAAAAGACGCCGCTTTCTGTCTATCAGTTGGGTTATATTGTGTACTGTTTACATAGATGTTGTGTATATTATTACGATATGTGTGTATGATTTCAATTATTGGCGTCGCGTCGACAATTGGACGTATCCCTACATACATAGCTATAGTATAACCCTATGAATTTCACATACTGCCAACAATGGTTGTCACGTGGCGAGTAATTTATAAAGACATTTTCAGTGGAATTATACAGTATCTGCTTTGCCTTTCACGCGTAAATGTCGGTTATCGCGAACCGGTACCACAAAAGAATCAAAGTATCTCTATACCAAATTTCATCTCAACCTGTTCAGCAGTTCTTGATTTCCTATACAAACTTCCGCCCCCCTTTTAACCCCCGTAAAGTATGATTTCTGAGATAACTACCCTATGTCCTTTCCCGTGACTCGGACTATCTCTGTACCAAATTTTATCTCAATCGGTTAAGCGATTTAAGCGTGAAGAGGTAACAAACAGATAGACGCTCTTTCGCATTTATAATATTAGTATGGATTGGTATAGCAGATGCGGAAACTGGATGCAAAAGAATGCGGACCGTACTATGGCATTAATTGAGAGATTTCTATGTTCAGCAGTGGACTGCTATAAGCTTTTTTTATGTTAGAGGGGGCAGACAAGCAGACGGGTCACCTGATGGAAAGTGAACATCGCCGCCCATGAACGTCTGCAACTTAGGGAGTCACAAACGCGTTGCCGGCCTTTTAGGAAGGAGTACGCTCTTTTCTGTAAGGTTTGAAGGTCGTATCGGTCGAGAAATACCGCAGACGATAACCCGTTCTACAGATTGGTATATTTATTGATATGCAATCATAACATTTATTTACACTTTTTTTTATTCACACTTTATGCACAAATGTGACAAAGGCGGACTTAATGCCGTCGGCATTTTCTCCAAGTCAACCATAGGACGATGCAGAGCTAAAACATGGTAGATGCAGTAAAAAAGAATAAGATGGATCTGATAAGGTGTTTAAAAAACGCCTTATCAGAGAGTATAATTTAGTAGTTTTAGTATATTTATTTGTTGCTAAATTATACTCTATGGGAATAATATTGTTGTACAAAATGTAAGTAAAGAGTTATTAATAAACTTAGTAATATATACGAATTTCAAGGTAAATATCAGTGCACACAAGCACACACGTTAAACGAGATGATAATTTAAGTAAACAGTCTTTTATCAACGCTTCAGAGTTGTTCGTATCACTAACACGCACCTTGGCTCCATGAGAAATTTTAAGTACCTCCCGCACTGATAATAAACCAGTTTTAAATAAACGATTGCTTCTTATCAATCATTGTTTAATGTTGCAAATAGTTCGAGCTATATATAGTAATTGCAGCTGTTTATAAAAGTAGTTTTTTAAGTTAGCTAGCTAGCTTTATGAATGACTTAGTCTCGCTGACAATTGAAAAATATCCATAATTGGTTTAATTGAATTCATTTAAAAAAAAGAGTGAAAATTGCTTAACAACATTATCATCAACATCCTTTAACAGTTCACTGCTGAACATACGCCTCTGCTTAGAAAGGTTTTGGCCTACTATATCACGCTGGCCAGACGTGAACCTATTTTAAACTTATACTATTTTAGTAGACAATTTCCAATATACTATTTATCCACTCCATGAGAGATGGGGTTTGTTTCAAGTTTTCCTTCTATTTGCATAGCTGTTATCCTGCGTAGTTTTTTAGTCGGCTCTTACGCATGGCATGGGATGAATAAAGGTTGGTGAATTAATTGTAATTTTATTTAAGTTATGTAAATATTTATGTAAATTTATTAGAAGTGTCAACTAATTGTTTAGTAATTTTCATTGTCTTTGTGTTTTTAACTATGTATAATTTCAATGCATTCATTCAAACTGCCATGACTATGGTTGTTTGAATCAATACATTGAAATTCCCAATTCATTTGATAAGTTACTTTAAACGGGATATTCACCATGTTTATTTTCAGGAATTAGTTCCGAATTCTTCGTAATATTTAACATCTATAAATACTAAAGCATTTATAATTATAAATAATAATAACAGAATACCCTATTTATTTTATCTAATAATCTATACATTTATTGACATTTTACGTAATTTGTTAGATAACTGTTCAGGCCGGTCATGGATCCCTAAAACGATCTCGCCCACATTTTATTGCCATTAGCCGCTTGGCGCCGCGCCACATGAAATGTACTGCGCTATTTTTACGATCACGCGCGCTGACAAACATCTTACATAGGTATATATTATGTGATAACAATATATCATCCAAGTTGTGCACTGATATGCGATTGAAACAATGCGAAAACATTTATTAAATACCAGCTGTCCTGCGCATCTTCGTCTGCGGCTCTCTATAGGAAAAAAAATCCATTCCGCATTTTAAATCTCTGATATCTACTAAGATATTCATTTTAATGATATGCTGTAAAAGGCAATTTTGATCTACATTAAATGCACAACGAACGTGGAACGTCAAATAAAAATGGTTAATATGGGTTACCCTGAGGAGATAGACATATAACATCACGGCAGTTTTTGTAGATTTTTTAAAGATATACAATGCGTTTGCAATGTAAGCACAGAAAAAACGGGTTTTTTTTACGTATTTACATTACAGATCTCTGAAATTCTCGGATTTTCTTTACTATAATATGCATGCATCACTCTTTTTATTGGTGAAAATCGATAGTTATATTTTTTACGCTTTATTTCCCATAGGCAGTCCTGTAGTTCTGTGCATATTACATATTACGAGCATATATCTGTTACACTTACCACTTAGTTTGACACCAATAACCTTTGGGCATTTCAATTCCCAAGGAATATTAGCCATGACGTCGACAGCATCAGCACCACCAACCCCTGTACAGAAAAAACGAATGGTTAAATATATAACTGTATAGGTCCGGGTCCCCCCGAAAGGAGAGCGCCTGAGGCCGGCCGTCGAGGTGCTTTTTAGTGGAAACACCACATACTCCTGGCTCCTCCGTACCCTAGGAGCCGGAGACGCACCCCGTCAACAATAAAAAAATACATTCGTACTAGTAACATAATAAATGTGATTGTTGACTTGAGTGGTTGAGTTCATTTTCATGCAAATCCTTTCAGGAAAAAAAGAACCCGAAAAAGAATTCATTGACAAAATCTAACACGAGCTTACTCGCTAAGATAGTGTTTTATAAACCTTCCATACAAAAGTTACTTTATTCAGTATAAAAAAATGATCAGAAAATATTTTAAATTAATTCCGTCGCAATTTTTTTTTAAATATAACATGATACGAGTATGTGTATGGGTATTTTTTTATTGGCAGCATAAATTGCAATGGATGCATTTAACATCTATACAAATAAATAAAATTGGAGTGTCTGTTTGTAATATTAAAATAAGCGCTTTTTACTAAATGCATATGTATGTTTACACGGTACATATGCCAAAATAACATTTTTTACAATTTTTGTCTGTCTGTCTGTTTGTTCCGGGTAATCTCTGGAACGGCTGGACCGATTTCGACGGGACTTTCACTGGCATATAGCTGATGACATAAGGAGTAACTTAGGCTACTTTTTTAGACTAGCTTCGCTCTGCAGCGTTGCCCGCGGTTATAACAACAAACGAGGGTAACACCGCGGGTCTCAGCTAGTTATATAATATATTTAATATAATAACGAGTTGTACATTTATTTACAATTTCGGCTAATTAATAAACACCTTTGCATCTTGAGCAGATGATTTAAGCAGCAACCCTTCAATGCAAGGAAGAGACACTGGATTGGAGACTGAATTTCAGACTGGACTTACTACAGAGGTTGAATTTCATTTCAATGTCGCACTCTTAAGTGGTTTTTATTGCAATTGAGCAGAAGTATGTATAATAGTGCATAAATTGATTTGAAATGGAGCGAAATTGATACTCAACGTCGAGAATAAAATAAGACCAATCAGTACCTAAGAACATAAACTGTAGATATGATAAACTTCAAGCATAAATGTAATCATATTGGTACATCAACATTATGACCTAAGTTACATGATATCCGAAAACAGGCTAATAAATTCTTATGTTTAGAAATTTATTATCTATACAAATAAATAAAATTGGTGTGGTGTCTGTTTTGATGTAAAAATAATAGGTTTTTTCATGCTCACACGGTTATTTGCACTATACCTAAAAACAACTTTAAATATTTTTGTCTGTCTGTCTGTTTGTTCTGGGTAATCGTTAAAACGGCTGGACAAAGTTTGATAATATTTTACTACCAGGTAGCTGTCTATCTAAATAAGTTTCGTCCTGCAGTTTCATAGCAACAAAAACTTTATATACTTATCTATGGATTCAGTAGACAATAATTTAACTATGCACTTACCGATGCAGAGACCACCGAGACCGCCACCGTTGGGAGTGTGGGAGTCGGTACCGATCATAAGCAGACCAGGAAAGGCGTAGTTTTCCAAAATAATTTGATGGATGATACCAGAGCCTGGTTTCCAGAAACCGACGCCATATTTGGCGCCTGCTGTTTCCAAGAACTTGTATACTTCTTTGTTCAGGTCCTAAAAAATAATTAATGAGATTTGATTGTTGAATGACAGTAAACTGATGGTGAGATCTTCCCATTGTCTATAAAGTTTTAACACCAAAAGTATACATATAAGTAACTCTAGCAACTCTATTCTCTTATACTCTGGGGTTGTCTAATCTTCTTCCAACAATGTACAAGTTAGTTATATGCATGTTAGTTTTTTCCCAGTTATTGATGTCATCAATAATGTAAGAACCCTTTTCCCTCCTTCCATGTCTTAACACATCTTGCAGTTTTTCTAAGGAGCCTAGACAGCTTTTCTTTATACACAATATTTTAAAATATTAATATTGGTAGCATCTAAGAATCTTACCTTAGCTCTGGCCAAGTCCTTTTCACCGCCAACCTGCGCTTCAATCAAGTGATCACAGTGGATGGTAGAGGGCACAGCAACACGGGGAAGTCCTGAGGAGATAAACTGCAACATGGCCATCTGGGCAGTAGCATCCTGCATAGCTACTCTGTCAGGGCGCAGCCGAAGATAGCTGGTGCCGCGTTCAATGTCCTGTATAAAGATATTTCTCAATAAAAATATTATTATTTAACCTTGGTAAAGACACTTGTAGATAAAACTTTCAAACATAAATATAATTCAAAACTATGTATGAATACAAACAAAGTTATAACCACTATGTCCCCTTTTTTTTTTGTGCGGAAATCCCCTGGGATACCACCTATCGGTTTCATGTCGGACTCGAGCCCACTAAAATCGCACGCCGTCTCGGGCACTAATAGCCGGGGAACCATAGGTACACCTATATATATTGTAAAAATAGTTGGTTTTTATTGACATTTTTTTTATTTACTCTGAAGTATGCAAGTAACATACTTTTCTGATTGGATTTATTTTAAATACCTTTTTTAATTAAACCTTTTAATTTTATTTTTAATAGTATATTATGAATTAGTATTTCACTGCAATTTAGAGAAATTTGGAAGCTGCATCTCACCAAAGCTTCTTTCTAAATTATGCCTTAAATTTCATAACAAAGTAAGGAAGTAAATAAAATAGTAATATTTAAGACAGTTATGAGAATACATTTATTTTATAAAAAAACAAATGCCCAAGTTTCATCACGATCAACATTACATGACATAAAATAAGAATTGGGCTGTCAATAGCAAAAAAAAACAACAAAAATAATTCAATTTCTTTACACATAAAATTTATATTTAATGAGATAAAGACTTGTTAGACATGTTTATTATCATAAATATGTCTAACAAGTCAACAAAGCCATTTAATGAAAAGAATAAAAGTTATATTCTACTCTATGCAGGGCTATGATATCATTTTGATTAAAATGGGAGTTCAATTGATATAGCATTGTTTATTTACTAAATAACACTCAAGAAACAGCTTCATTATTAATTATGAGACAAGTATTTTCTGACAAAGGTTATAGCAGTTATAGGATTTTTTTGAAAAATATTAACACTAAAAACACCAATAATATAAGAAAAATATAAGAGTTATATAATGTCTTACCTGTTCTTTAGGATTATCCAAGTGAGAGTACAGGACTTTTTCGGACAAGGTCATTTCACGACCTAACCTATCCTTTACTATCTTTAAATTCTCAGTCAACTTAGCGTATGGAAGTGGTTCCTTGTCGAATTTCGACATAGCGACCTAAAACACATCGTACAACACTTATTAATTGCAATTTAAGGTCTTAACACATGGTTTTACACTTGCAATGATTACATAACAACTGCTTATTCTCACTGAAAACTTGGTAAAAAGTACGTTTAATCGATGTTAGCGTACCTGGGCCGCTGCTGCGGCAAGCGGGGACCGGCTGAAGCATCTTTCCTGTATCTCCAGGAGTACCGCCTTTGTCCTGCTACCCTGAAAAAAAAAATTGGGATGTGAAAAAGTATCTACAAATTTAAGGTGTACATAAGGTCACATCTGTATCATTTCGATAGTAAATAATTTTTAACCTGGTTATACGTTGATAGTAACCTCAATTGACCTGATATAGTTTACTTAACATGACGTGACCTTTTCATTCATGATCATTAATCGCACAAAAATATATCTTTAACAATGATGATAGGACAGTAAACAAACAATTTCTTTATCTAGCTTTATGTAATTTAAGGTATTAATTAATTCTTGTGAGATACGGAGCCTGTTAGCAAACGTGAGATTTAAATAAACTTACCTGGCCATGTAAAACTCTCATACAGTGAGCCATGGTTGCTGGACGTCACAGAATCGATTATTAAAATTTAAGATTTACAAAAAAATTTAAATTATGGACACATGAATTTGAATTTTAAAAGATTCCTAATTTATCATCCGAATAAGAAAAAAAAGAGCAGCTTGCGACCACTGCCCTAGCAGAATTGACAATTTGTTATGAGTTTGGCAAGTTCTATGTTCAAGAATCTTCGTTGACAAGTCTTTGACAGTCACTAATATAAATGTCATTTCATGCAATGATTCAGAATCATTGTTTTTACTCTCAGACCCTTTTATGCTCTTTTATGTGAAGCAGGAAATTAAATGGCAATATAGATTATAGAAATTGATTTTCGGACCTGTTTTAAATTTTGTAACGCCATGCAAAAAAAAAAACGAAAAAGTAAAGTAACGTTTCAATATTCCCAGCTCAAAACAGAACCAATTTCATCAGTTGTTTTTATAATTTGCGTCATTATAGCGTAGCCGTTTTTGACGTGACAACGTCTTATAATTCGATGGAGCCGGCTGCACGCACGAAAAAACATGACTCATGCGGCGTTACCTCGCTCTGAGGCGTTCCATTTAAGGCTTGAAGTGCAAGCGAGAGCGCGGAACGAGCGACAAAGAGGCACAATCAGCCTCCGCCTTCGGCAGCGTTTGACTTCTGTCTCTCTCCTACTTGAGTGAGCGATGCGTCCGCGTGGACAGCTGCTATCCAATAATACATTTACATGTTTTCGTAAAATGCAACCATTCCATCAGTATTTTCTTATGACGTTGTCACGTTCAACTATCGTCAGTAAATCGACTTTACAGACAACCGATTTTTTTCTGACTATTGTCTTGTCGAGTTGTCTTCTTTTGAAGAATGATTATCTTAATATTATGCCCAATATTTAATAACCAGTTATTTATGAACCTAATGAAATAAATGGGAGACCCAAGGTAGGGAGACAGTATAAAATTAAAGTGCTGTTAGATGTGTTACACGGCCTGTATGCGGCGTCCTCAATTAAACTCGTTACGTTATTGTAACTCCACGTCTAATGAAAATGTATAATTTTTAGGTTTCGTGTGTATGATTGAATCTGTATTTATTTAGAATTGTTTTCAAAAAAGTTTTTTGCGGCGTGTGCACGTGACTTTATGTTTAGCAAAATAATAACAATCAGTTTGCTATGTAGACAAAAGAAAAAATCTTAAGTATTAAAAGTTACCTACCTACCTAATTTACGAAAACTTCGTAGAATTATTTATTTACTAGCTGGTCCCCGCGAATTCGTTCAGGTTAAATTTGAAAAGCGCTCCCCTTACTAGTGTGGTACGGTAAGCGACTGCGGTCCCTGAGCCCTCGCGTTAGATTCCTGGACCGGGAAAAGTTTTATATGGTTTTTCTGAGAGGACAATAGCCTAAGTTACTCCATTTATTAAACTTAAAAAATTAAAATTTAATGGTTTAAATAACTGGTGGTAAAAATTATCAAAATCAGTCCAGCTGTTTTGAAGATTACCCGGATTAAACAGACAGACAGACAAAAAAATATTTAATATTGTGCAAAAAACCATGTAAGCACGAAAAATCGCATAATTTTGACTTTACGAACAGCAAGTTTATTTATTTGTATAGATTAGTTTTATTCTGTCACAAAACATTTCATGACTTAAAAAAAAAACACTTTTTGATGTTTGTTTCACTATTATGATAAATTTTAAAATAATTGTATAGGCAAGATACCTATACAATTATTTCTTTAGCAATAAAGTTTACGAATAAAATATTTTGTCCATTTTGGAGTCACGCTCATTTTCCCATAGGGGAAAGTTGAAAAAGTGTCTAGCAATATACTGTAAATAGAAGATATGAACTTAATTATTGTAGACAGAGTGCTGAGTTAAAATTTTAGAAAACTTGTATTGTCTGAAAGTTATTACACGTTTATTTATTGTCTGTAAAACTCATTGCCTATAATCGCAGTCTCTAACTAACATTTACGTAGCCGTACCTTCAGCACCCTCAAATTAACGCATTTTGACGGACACTCTCATAAACAGAGATGCTTTTAATGTTCTCCTTGGCTCTACCCTCCACAGCTCTCTCGAGTTATAATCATAGAGGTAATATAATAGAGGGAGCGAACTGTATCATCATCATCATCAGTCTTTCGCAGTCCACTGCTTGACATATACCTAGGCCTTCTCGCATCCAGCCCCTGCACCTGGCCTGTAGGCCTCCTACACTACGTTTGCCGAGACGAACTGTATATTTAATTAGTAAGTTAGAAGGAGAAAGAATATTGTTTTGGTCTTGCATCTCTCTCCTCTCTGCACTTATTGGTTGATACTAAGGAGGGCATTTAAAATAGCCAATCAGGAACATGAGCAGAAAGAGGTGCAAGAACAAAACAATTTTCGTTCTCTCTCTATCAATCGTATGTGGAGTGCCTTGTTCGCTTCCTCTATATGCTTATATCTTTATTTGCTTTTTGGTTAAAAAAGCTCTATGGCAGTCGCAGATGTCAGTGTCAACAAGTAACAATTGTCTATTGTATTGTCACTACTGTCAGTCGAACGAAACTATTTTCGTGTTGATCACAGATTAAGAGATATGTACATAGTAGTGTTTATCTTTTTGTAAAATTGGATGAAACGATTGAAATAGGTTTAAAATAAAATAGTTGGAAATGCAGATGAATTGATTTTCTACATTTAAGTATATTTAGCAATCAGACTACAAAAGGGAATATTATTATGACGAACGCGACGATACAGGTATACACCCACTTTCAATTTTTTTTAGTAGTTTTTGAAAATTTCTAATATATTTGCCGTGATTCAATATTTTTATTTCATTCATGACTAAAGATAAAATAGAGGTCCTTTTCCAGACTATGTACTAATGAATATAAAATTTGTTTCCGCCTTAATCAGGAAATTGAGGGTATTGATGACTATTGGGGCCCGGCATTCCGGTCGATATACGAAGGGGAAGGCCATGAAGCCTTTGTGCAGCAGTTGGACGAGCGCATTAAACAGCATGATAAAGAAATTGAGAAATTGTGCAACTTTCACTATCAGGTAAACAATTCATATAGTTTTTATCGGCTCGCAAACAATTGTTGACACTGTTTGCATTATACAAAACATACATAAATAACTTAGTTTAACTCTATAGTTCCATCATTTGAGCTCTTGTCAAACTAACAATCTTTAGACTGCATTTATGCATCTTCTTACTCTCTTATCTACATGTTCTCTCCTTAGCTGCAATATTTAAAGATAAAACGTTTGTTTTTTTTTATAATAAACATAAATAGTAGTAGCATGGGGTCATAATAATATGGAGTTATTTTAATATATACTTGGAGCTTCTTACAGCTCCGCAGTGCCCCAATAATATTGTGTGTTCAGTTCAAAATTTAAATATTTTTGATGTAGGTATGAATGCTTTTTGTTCTTGATTTTAAATATGATAAATTAATATTTATTATAACAGGGTTTCATAGACTCCATTCGTGAATTGCTTCAAGTTCGGTCACATGCTGAGGAGTTGCATGCAGATATTTCCAATGTCGAAGCAAATGTTAAAGAGACTACTGAAAGTAAGTAATTTGTATTTCAGAGTTTGTTCTTAAGATATTTTTTTTAAACCGTCTCTTATGTCTTAGATTAGTGATTGGTACTACTAAAACTGTGTAATGTTTCATGAGGATATGTACGATAAAGATGTACCGTGCAGACATAGTTATTAAAAAAAATACATCTATGTCTACCCCATTGAAGATGAGTACATGAAAAAGAAAATTTACATGCATTTTATATTTCGCAACACATTAAACCTTCTACATGCTAAACATTAAAATAATCTCGAAAGATCTGAAATAAATTATGATGACTATATAGATATATCACAGATTTGTAGGAATGGTATCATGGCAAATATGTATTGAGAATCTATTATATGCCTGTGCCGATATACAACCGCATGTTTCCAAGAGGTGGGGCCTTATATACTTTTTTTTTGTAAATACATACATATCATACATAGTAAACGGTGTTTTAGATGTGTGTAAAAACTGAATAAACTTGGGTAACAGACTCAAGTTTATTTAATTTTAACACACATATTATAACTTCACACACGGCTGTCTGATACTAAACTAGACAAAGCCTGTACTATGGTAAACAGACTGCTGATGAACATAATAATAATAAAGCCTTTATTTCCGAAATAATTTCATGTTACATATTTTCGTGTCTTAGTAAAAATATTAAAATAAAAGTATATAAAAAGAGTTTATAAAAGAAAGTAAAACTTATAAACTAAAACTACACTTTCATTATAAGATGTTGCTTGGTTCGGTTTGCCTTACGGCAAAGGCTTCCTCCAAGTCTCTCCATTGCATTCTGCCTGCCGCTACTCTCATCCAAAGTGGTCCTAAGGTAATTTTTAGGTCATCCTCCCATCTTGTTGCTTTACGACCTCGGCTCCTAGTGCCATCCCTTGGGTACCAGACTGTCACCTGTTTGCTCCACTTTTCCTTCTTGCAGCGGAGCATATGTCCAGTCAATCTCCATTTGAGTTGATTAATATGTGATAGTATGTCAGTTAGTTTTGTTTGGCGCCTGATGTCTTTGCTTGTAACTTTGTCTATTGAACATACTTATATATTTTTAAATACATACAAATTATAGATAAATCACACCCAGATACACAACAAATGATCATGCTCATCACACATTATTTGTTCTGGAAGATAATCAAACCTCTGGCTTAGCAGATAGTAACCACTAGATCAATAGGCTTGTCAAATATAAGTGCTTTCCTAGATTTTGTATAAAATCTAAAATGATTACTTAAATTATTAACTATTATACATTACTTAAGTTGTTCATGTTCTTATTCCCTTAAGATTTATATGTGAAAGCTGAAGAACTGCTCCGAGCGCGTAGGGTGGAGCTTAACATTGCTGCAACTATTGAGAAAATGGAATTGTGTCTCCCTCTGCTCACAACATACTCTAAGCTTAAGTCACAAGTAGAAGCTAAAAGGTAATTAGTAATTTCTTATAGTAATTAAAGGAAATTTTGCAGTACAACAATTTCTTTTTCAATAATGATGAATTCAAGTGTTCTATATCATGCATTCTAAGAAGTTTTTTATATCAATAATTATTTTGCACTGAACTATTTTATAATTTTTAATTATGACATATTTATATTGGCACTTTTGGAGGATACCATGCACTTAGGAGTATCTTTTATTCCAGGCTCTATGTACTATAGTAAAAATAACAAATAACTCTTTGCCGATTGGGGTAAAAAGAAAAATATCATATTAAAAAAATTAAGCCCTCAAAAGGTAAAATATATTCTTTTATATTTATTCTCGTTCCAGATATTACCCTGCTCTAAAAACTTTAGAGCAATTGGAACATGTGTTACTTCCAAGGGTGGGGCCATACAAATGGTGCGGTCAAATTTCCGCTGACATTCCTCGGTTGCGACAAGCGATACAAGACGCTTCAATGGCGGATCTCAGGGATTTTCTTGAGAATATACGAAAACTTAGTCCACAGGTACCTTGAGTTAATATTATAGCTTAAGGTTACATTGTTAAACATATATTTTTTGGCCAAACAAACGATAGTGTTGTATGGGAGATAATGTTAATTTTTTTATCTCTTCAGGTGGGTGCAATGGCTTTGAAACAAACACAAGAAATGTTAGGAAGGAACCTCGCCAGTATCGTTAAAAACAAAAAAGGTACATCATACATGCATTTTACAAAGCATATTTTGATTTGATGTAAATGTTTTTTGATGTTTGTACTTAAGTAGATATGTATTTATATGTATGTACATTTGTTGGTATGTATAAATATGTTTCATGTGTATATACTATATTCATTAATAATTAACTTATTGCACCTTCAATGTAACTTTTTTGATCAATCCATGGGTTGCCTGGTAGAGATTACTCTTAGCAATAAGGCCGGCCCTTTTTACATTATTTGTCCGTTTTTTTTAGGTAATAAGCATACTACTTGTATAACGGTATACAAATAAAGAGTTTTTATTTCTCTATCTAATATTATTGCAATGATAGGTTTTTTTTTTATTTATACTATTTAAAGTGATGAAACTGGAAAGATTAAAAGATTAAAGAGTGTTTACCATTTTTTGTGCAGATATGGCAGCCCTTGGTGTTTCAGTAAAAGAAAACACAGGTCCACAGTGTCCCCATGAACTGGTAGACTTCAGTCCACTGCACAGATGTCTTCATATCCACAGCGTGTTGGGCGCTAAAAACGATTTTATACAGTATTACAGGTAAGCAATTAAATGTTTCCTTGAATGCCTTTACGTCAATTCGTTTTTCGTTCAATAACCTTTGCATATTGATGGACGAGGATTAAGGACCTGCCCACCACGTTAAACCGCGTCTATTTAAAATCCTCATTTACTCATAACATGTTAAAGGGATCAGAACATAACCTGAAATCATAAAATTCCCCTCACTCCTGGGCTATAGTTTTTCTAATCCAGAAGTGGTCAACACTCCTAGGTAGCACATTAGCCGTGAGTAAGAATGCCTCCTACATAAAGGAGAAAAGGAAAGCTGCTTTAGTAATCAACGCTAAAACTTTTTTAGTAAACATCAACGAAAATGTTTTTGAAATTCGTTTGAAAGTCATTAAAATCGAATTATAATTATGTTTTTGTTTGTCAGAGCACAACGCAAACAGCAAGCACGCCTTGTTTTAATCCCAGAATCAGCCAACCTCCACGACTCCATCCCAGGTATCAGGAACTACTTAAATGCGGTGCTGGGCTTCTTCATACTAGAAGAACACTTGCTAAGCGCCGGCGCAGGTCTCGTGTCGAAAGATTGGCTGCTGGACATGTGGAGCATGTCTGTCACCAAAGTGGCTTCGACGCTCAGAACTAATACGTCTCTCATCACCGACCCTACTTTGATGTTGAGCATTAAACACCAAATAGTTCTCTTTATTAATACAATCAAGTGAGTATAGTCATTTTATTATCTTAATTAGCTGACCCGCGCAACTTCGTCTGCGTCTCTCAACAGTAATAAATTTTCTCCGTTTTTGAAACATTCTTCATTGGTGCTCCGCTCCTATTGGTCTTAGCGTGATGATATATAGCCTATAGCCTTCCTCGATAAATGGGTTGTCTAACACTGAATTTTTCAAATCGGACCAGTAGTTCCTGAGATTAGCGCGTTCAAACAAACAAACAAACTCTTCAGCTTTATAATATTAGTATCTATAGATTTAGACTAAATTTACACTAAAATAATGTAGGTGTGTAATCTTACTCATATTACGTGAAAAGAATGAACGGATGGGTTCGATCCTCACATGATACAACACTTTGCGTGATATACAAATTGTTGTTCTGAATCTGGGTGTGCTTTGTGTCCGT